>JAQGAF010002838.1:0-20268 GCA_034687865.1 Kryphioiulus occultus
CAATATATAGTTGAGGATGGTCCGGTTGTAAAACATATTGGTCCAAATTTTGTTGTTTTGCTTATATTTAACTCAATAAACTTCATACATTGTACTGCGTTCTTCAAGTTGATCCTGATGTTACATGTAGATGTATTTATAAAATATGTAATGGAAATGCATGTAGAGTGATTTTTTTCGTGAAATTAGAACGGATTCCGTTGATTTAACATGGGTCTAGGCCGTAAAGCGAGGTATGGGTGTATTTATGTATTTCATAAATATTATTAATTTATTTGGCACAGACCACATTTAAATAATTTATTTTAAATTTGAAATTGAATAAAATATTTTTAATCCTTCTTTTACTTCTGGCAGAACTGCAAGACGCGCATATGCGAGAAAACTTTTAGATACATTTTGGCAAAATTATACAAGCACTTACAGCTAAGCGGTTCGTTTTACCAAATCTTATTCCCATTATGTACGATTGATGGTTAGATTTATTAGCTTAATTTCTAAGCTCCCAGCTCCAGCGAATTGGGTAAGCAAATCCGTTATAATTTCATCAGACACATAGGATGAAATGTAATGCTTCGGCTTCTGATAAACAGATCCGTTACATCAACTTATATAAGGGCCTTTTGAGTCAAGTATCCGACCACGAAATTGCATAATACCAAATACTCCATGGCAACATACCGGTTCATGATTGTGATATGCATGATTGGAGGGCATGCCGATGCGCTCAGTTTACCCATATTGTTCAATGGATGAGTTGTTCAATTTTATTGCATGAATAGGTTTTGTGCCGAAACGTGAAGGCATAATAACCAAAAGCAACCGATTGATACATATGTCATTTAAGAGTTTATTTTATGATAAATTGTATTAATATACAATATGATTTCATATTTTATTTTATGAAGCACGGATTTTGCAATGAATAACAAAATTGGTTTACTATCTTGTCTATTACCTTTTAGTTGGTAATTACACTGCAGCTAAACCCTGTATAATAACACGGATATACTGCAGATTAGACCCTGCTGCAAACGTTCACAAAATATTTATATTTCAACCCTGACTTATCTAGTAGACATGAATGACACCTGCCCTATGGTACGCAGCAGGTTAAGAGTATTCAATTTTACTCAATCCTCTGGTGGGTTTTGATCTTATCACTTGTTTGGTTAGGAATATTACTAGCAATTGCGATTTTGAATTGTGCGAATTCTGTTTGTAATTATTTCATCGCAGGACATTTTCTAGGTAATTAAAAAAAATAATTATGAATTTATAACTTAAAACACTGAATATAGTGAGTCTCAATAAGACCATTATAAAATGAAGCATCCTAGACAATCGGCTTTATAATGCCGATAGATGGCAGAATGAAATTTGTTCTAATTTTTTTTTTAACTGGAGCATAAAAGAAAATTTCAGATTGAAGAATGACTATTCACCTATCCGCGCCCCCTTAGATTCTTCAGTCTGAATTCATTCACATTACAAAAATGAGAAAAAATAAAAAATATAACTTAAGCAGTTATTCAAAATTGACAGACGACATTGATAGTTCGCTTATATTTGCTGTTTTTCTTGTTTTTTTTTCTGGGCTTTTTGTGCTCAACCTAAGCTAATATAAAAGCATTATCTCTTTATTTATCTGCCCATCCGCCAGGCAATCACTGCCAGCCTATGGGCCGTTAGGAGAAGCCCACTTTCTCACAGTGTCCATGGCGGAGCAGTTTCTACTTTGTATACTACGGTGAAAAACACTTTAACAGTGCACATTCAACTGAACGCGAAAACACTATAACAATACACATTCATATATACCTGTGCTTAATTCCTAAGTATTAATGGGTAATATCTCGTATTTGCGATACTAAAACGAGAATCAAAAATGCCTGCATATCCAGCCGACTTGAGCAACGTTCGTCTTGAAACTTGACGGAAAGCTTTTCCACATTTCGCAATTCTCGAAATCTGTTTTTCAATCATGAAACGCCAATTGAATGGTGGCGCATGCCCCATGCACGATGCAAGCATTAATCCTCGTCGAAAAAACATCTTCTGCAGTTCACACACCACTCATATCCACATCCATCCGCCCACTGGGCCAAAAAATGCCGAAATTGTGTACGTGTCTTCAGTCGGTTAATGTAGTGCGAATTGTCAGTCAACACTGACTGCTCCTTTTGCAATGCAACCAGGTGGAAAGTGATGGCCGAGTGGGAGGCATTGTCACCGTGCAAAAAGACATCTTACGCTTGGACGGCACGGTGGGAACCTGGCCACGTGCATTCGTGCAATCCATCAGTATCGCGCCAGTCCATGCAACTCGCAATATTACACATGCATGCCTTCTTTTCCTTCATTAATATGCTGATATACAACGTGACGTCGACGCTTAATGGCTTGGCAAAAATGCGAATAAGACGTTTGAATTTTCCTCTCGCCATGCATATGGGATTACAGATCTTGCTGACAAAAAAATCAGAATTTGCATCCCAGTTGTACTTTTTTTTGCATGTGGGCTGAATTTGATTATGGGCCAGCATTTTTATTTGCACCGTATTACTTGAAATTTGCGCCTTGGAATTTAGCAGAAAATATGGCGTGATGGAGATGTTTTAAGGACAATGAGATGCAGCTTCGTTGCTATGGCAACTCGGACGATGGTACAGCGATGCTAGTGTCGGGAGAATTAGCGCCATCTATCGCCTTTGGTTGGCAACTTCATTTTTTTGGATGTTGCATCATTGGCTAATTTTGGTTTGTGAGATTTTTAACCTTAGTCTATTTCTGCAGCATTGTCATTCGATACTGACAGCAATTCCAAAAATTGAAATAATGGTCAGTAATGACCATGTTGTCATCAACCCATCAGTACTGCGCCCATTACACGATCGGTATTTTTGAAATTGACAGTATTATCGACCGTGTATTGACCTCAAAAAGTAGTAAACAAAATCCTCATTTATACCTGGTTATCTAAATCGTATCACTTTAGTTAAACCTTGATGGACAACGCAATACATTTATAATGCGTTGGAATAACTTTGTTTCGCATGCTTGCATAAATTTCGTGCTCAGGAGAATTTTTTAATTTGTTGATAGATGATCGACGTGTTATTCATGTAGATAACTTGATTAAAATCGCACAACACGAGTATAGGTTAGTGCGCTCAGTGATAGCCTCACATATACATGTATTCTACAAAACTATATTTTTATTTATTTGTCTTCATCTCCAAAACAAATCGATCCCATTGCATATATTTTTGTTTTATTTCAATGTGTCAGTCATTTATCAATTATATCACACTAATTTAGCGGTAAATGTTATGCAAATATGTGTGATATTTCGTGTTCTTTCGAAATTCCCGCTTTTGTGACAGCCAATAATAATCGGATATTGTTTATGGATGATCCCCATGTGCGTTGTCAAATATTTCAAGCACTTTGAGCCAGTCGTCTTTGTTTTGAAGCTTACTATCTGACTGCTACTGCCAAACAATAACGTATTTTTATAAAAACAAGAAAGTGATTATTACTCACTGCCTAATTGCTGACTAATTGGTTTATTTCGCAGGATTCTTTATCGGACTGAATAAGTGTTGGTAAGGAGCTTCATAGTTTTGAACGGGATCGGATGTAGCAACTGCGCAGGCGTAGAAAGAATCCAATTCTTGGGACTTTCTGCTAATCGACAACAACACGTGGCGTATATCAAGATATGGAAAAATTGTAGAATAAGGTAATGCTAGTTTATATTAACATGTTATTAAGTTATATTAAAGACTCGTTAACCACTTTCGCTTTGCGAACGTTAACTGAATTATTATAGCAACAACAATGGACGTAGAAGGTGGAAAGCAAGCGCACAAGTCGCATAGAGATCGGCATTCTGGAAGAAAGGCTGACAAGAAAAAGACCAAAAATGGGAAGGAATCAGAAGTACCAGAGCAGCTCACAGCTAGGCAACGAAACCCAAAAGCATTTGCCGTCCAAAATGCTGTTAAAGCTGAGAGACGGTTTAGAAGGTTGGTGTTTAAATCTAAATTTTGGTGTGCGAGGATGCTCGTATAGTCCACGAGTTTTGACTTCCAGCCCAAATATTATGCAGCTAAATAAAGTAAACATTTCTATTTATGGCAAGCTCTTAAAGTTTGCCACTGTTCATAATAAAAGGTGATATGGTGAATAGTGCTCTCAATTGCTAACAGATATTCAAAAATATACTACATAAATGCCAACACTCGTGCACATTTCCATCTTACTTCTTGGCGGATGTGGCTCTCTAGCAATGATATCTCTCATTTGCTGCAACAACATCACAACTAAAAATTCATGATTTTTGATTTATTCGTACAGGGGTAAGAGGGATGAAGTCTATTTCATGAGTGGGTTTTCTTCTGTGTTGTACGAATCCACGAGACCTGTCATTTTTCAGTTTTATTTTAGTGTTTTCCATTCTGTTGCTGTATTTTTTAAATCTTCAAATGCGTCTCTTGATGATGAAGCAAAAGTGCATTTTGGGAACTCCCAAGCTTTTAACTATGTCGTGACAATGCCCTCACAATCTGGGAAACCTGGGAAAGTCGGGATTTTAACTGACTGGGAAACCTGGGAAACCTGGGAAATCTCGGGGAAATTTTGAAAATTATTCAACAAGTCAGGGGATTTCTTAACTTTTGATTGCAAGTTTAATCCAAATGTTATTTTGTATATAGATTATGGCATGTACCATGGTATTTGAAAAAGGTGAGTTTGCTGTGCAATGAAAGAAAGCCTCAATATGGATAACCAGTTCCTTCTATTTGGCTTCATTATGACAATGTCGTAATTTGACAAATTAAAATAAATTCCGAACATTGCGTACTCTTAGTTAAAATATAGATTATTTTAATTTTGATTTTTAATCCTACACACTTGAATTCCTTCTATGCACACAATCAATAATAATATTGTTCTAATAAACAGCCATGTTGATTAAAAGTACTATTTATATTCAAGTGCAGATCATGTTACTTTATATTGGTCGATAGGAAAACTTTAAAGTCGGGAAAATGAAAAGTTCAACCTGTGAAATTTGGGGAAGTCCGGTTTTTTTGTTATGAAAGCTGTGGGAACCCGTTACTGGGAGAAATGCTATAGTTTAACATAGGTTGTCTTGCATAATCTAAAGATTTGTTTTAATTAATTATTTGTTTTTTATCCCAGGACCATGGATGTGCGGGCTAAAAGACAGCATGCTCCTGCGGTCGATTACACTCCTCTTGAGCCACCTCCAATCATTGTTGCCATTGTGGGGCCACCAAAAGTTGGCAAAAGCACACTATTGCGTTGCCTGATCAATAACTTTACAAGACAAAATCTGAGCGACATTAAAGGACCTGTGACCATTGTAACTGGTAATTGATTAAGATTGAAATTTGCATGTCTTGAAGGAGAATCTAGAACTGTACAACCTTGATAGACTTTTCTGACTTTACTGGCTGTTCACTGGTGTGCCTTACATTTTGCCATTTGCTTTTGTATTTCCATAGGAAAAAAACACAGGATAACGTTTTTTGAATGCAATAATGATATGAACAACATGATCGACATTGCTAAGGTGGCCGATTTGGTCCTTTTACTGGTGGATGCCAGCTTTGGATTTGAAATGGAGACGTTTGAATTTTTAAATATTTGCCAAGCTCACGGTTTCCCTCGAATAATGGGAGTTCTGACTCACCTGGATGTGTTCCGTAGTGCTAAACAGTTGCGTAAAACAAAGAAGACCCTAAAACATCGATTTTGGACAGAAATATATCCGGTATTGATACCTTAATCGTCTATCTAATTGTAGTTGTTATTATAGTCTTCTTATAAGAGTTAATTTGCTAAAAAATATTTCTCATTTTAGGGTGCCAAATTGTTTCATTTATCAGGCATGGTGCATGATGAATATCAGAGAATGGAAATCCGTAATCTTGGACGTTTCATTTCCATCATCAAGTATAGGCCATTGCAATTTCGGGTTGGACATCCTTATATCTTGGCCGACAGGTCAGTATTGCTAGTCATTTTATTCTGAAAGCTGCTGAAGTTTAGATGATTTTTTAAAAGGCGATTTTTCCAATTTTAGGTTTGAAGACTTGACTCATCCTGAAAAGATACGGCAAAATGTTAAGTGTGACCGCACTGTGTGCTTTTATGGCTATACGCGAGGAGCAAATTTTAAAAATCAGACTGCTGTCCACATACCTGGGTGTGGAGATTTCTACATCAAAGATGTCAGTTTTTTGCCTGACCCATGCCCACTCCCTGACAAGGAAAAGAAACGTTCACTTAATGAAAAAGAGAGACTTATCTACGCACCATTGTCAGGGGTGGGTGGGATTGTTTATGACAAAGATGCGGTATACATTGAACTTGGAGGCAGTCATTCTCATGGAAACCAGAACGAGGTAACTATAACATTTATATTTCTGTGTAACTTAAACATGTTATTGGAAAGTGGGACTTAGCATTTTACTTGCTGCAAATGAAGTACGAATGTTACTCTACTATAGGTAAGTTTCGGTTTAGAGGGTATTGTATTGGGCTAATTTGTTAAGCTTAATGAAATGTGATTATATGTCAGAGTAATTGTTATATAATTCCGCTGGTCCGTGTGATGATATGCTTTAATGTAATTTAATTTTGACAGGCATGTACGGGCCCACTTAGTGAGCTCGTCTCATCATTGGAAGAGAGTCAGCAAACTTTGGATAGAAAGCTTGCTACAAGTTCGTTGCAGATTTTGACAGGAGCTGCTGCTATTACTTCTGAGGAAGCTGAAAGGTATAGATTTATAGTGAAGGCTTTGTTGTATTGGTTTGGTCGAGGCATAGCTTGTAGTGTCAATGTGTTATATTTTAAAAATGTAAGTTATGAAGGCGCCAGAATGATGTAATTTCTGTTAATTCTTTGTAATGATCATTCCAGGAATCCTGACATGTTGGTTTCACAGTCTGAAGTTTCCTTTGATTCGGACACTGAACGTAAAAGAAGGAAAGTGAAATTTGCTGATGGTGGAGATGAGGAAGAAGATGAGGATGATGATGACGCAGATGAGGATGATTATGAGGAAGATGAAGATGAGGATGATGATGATGGGGAGGGGGATGACACTGATGACCATTCTGATAATAGTTGCACAGATGATGAACTTGATGATAGCTTTGGCAGGACTTTGAAAAGGAAGTCTTCTAACATTTTATCGGAAGAAAAATCTGCAAAGAAGCTTAAAGGGGTACATATTTTTATCTATTTTGGGAGGTTCTGTTTTACTTATTTGTTAAACTTATTTACTCAAATGTTTGCTTATGTAGTTTGGGAAATCGACTGAAAAGAATGTCACTAGAATGAAACATGGCAATGAAGGACTTGATTTTGATGATGATACAGATGGCGATTGCAGTGATGATGACATTGAAGAGGATGGTAAAATTATGACTTTACAATTATTAGGTTTTATTGTTAGTTATTTGAAAAATATTCAGTTATTGGCTTGATTTCTAGGCATGCTGAAATGGAAAAGTGACTTGGCCAAAAAGGCTGCTGATGCCTTTTACCAAAGGCAAAAGGAGACCCCCAACCTGAGGCGATTAGTCTATGGAAACAGTATGCTTACAAGGCTTGCTTTTCTGACTGGATTGCACTAGAAATTACCTTCATTTAGTCAATTGATTATCATTGTTCTTCTAACAGATGTTGAACCTCAAAAATCAGAAGATGAAGATAATGACAATACAGCAATTGGTGGTTTATTCAAAATTGCTCGAGAGAAAAATGAAGAAGAAAAGACAGGTCGAGCAACGATGAATGTGCCAGATTGTTCCAAGTTTGTTATAAACCACATTCAGGATTGGCAGTCAGAAGAGGTATACATGAACATAGCTCAGATTTATTTTAAAACTTTCATCATAGTTTGAAACTTCCTAATCTAATTGTCCAATTCATCTTTCTTTTAAGGTCAAAGAAAAGATCAAAGACTGTTTTGTTACTGGTAAATGGAAAGACAGTGAAGATGCGAGCAAACTGCTTGATAAAGATGGTAACATCCCATTTATAACTTGTATCTTTGACTGTTTATTATGTGTTACGTTTTCTCAATTTAGTGGGTATTTAATTGCTTTTATTTTCAGCTGAATTGTATGGAGACTTTGAAGATTTGGAGACTGGCGAAACTCATCAGGCACGACAGTCAGGAAGCAATGATGAGGATGAATTGAGTTCAGATGAAGGTATGTTTGTATCGGTGAATTCGAACATGCATTTTTTAATTAATAATTGTCTTTAAGATATTGCATTATACATTTTTACTTCAAGGTGAAGGTGATTCTGAACAGGCGACAAAAGTGGATTCTGAAAAATCTGTTGCCGATAAGCTTTTGGCGAAAAAGCAGAGGTTAAAAGAAAGGTTAAACGGTATATATGATGATGATGAAGGGGAAAATTCTTATTATGACGATTTGAAAGAGGAATACAATGTTCAGTCTCAAGTAAGTTTTCTTTTCTGCTTATTTCATCTTAAGTTATGCAATATATTTCTGCAATTTCATTTCATTAACTGTGTTCCTCAGCTCAATAAAACTGAATTTGTGGACATGGACGATGACACTCGCGTGCAATATGAGGGATATCGTCCAGGAATGTACATTCGCGTGGAAGTGGAAAACATTCCTTGTGAATTAGTCACCAACTTCGATCCAACATATCCACTGATTCTTGGTGGATTGCTTAGCGGTGAAAATAACATTGGCTTTGTTCAGGTAGGAATTCCATTTATTGCGCCTTCGTCGTAAAGTTTTTAAGCACTTATTTGCATCATGCGCATTTTCTGTTCAAGGGGTTTCATGGCCATCATGCTATCTCTTTGGAAGTGTGCGCTAAAGTGAATTTATTTTGTTGCCTTTACCACCTTGGTGTTATTTAACCAAGATGGCAATTACTAAAAATATACACTTGTGCTAGTATTTTCCCCTAGGTCTCTTTATTAATTTTTTTTCTCTTGATGCATAATATCAGGTGCGGCTAAAGAAACATCGTTGGTATAACAAGATCTTAAAAACCCGCGATCCACTTATATTTTCATTGGGTTGGAGGCGGTTCCAAACAATTCCTCTCTTCTCCATACAAGATCATAATGGAAGAAATCGCCTGCTAAAATATACTCCAGAGCACCTGCATTGCGTTGCTTCTTTTTGGGGTCCAATAACACCCCAAGGAAATGGCCTCATCGCGATTCAGAATATTGCCGATGCTTCTGTAAGTAGTTTTAATTGATTTTTAACCATTGGTAAATCGATAGCAGTTAGTCGGTGCATACTATGTGGTGACGAAAACACCCTAAAAACAAGTGTTAACAGTTGTTTCTACTAAACTTGAAATTTTGGTTATATTTTACATAATATGAAGCGTATATTTATGAAATTACATTGTCATATCTATGTAATCGCCATATATATTGCTGAAAACTCAGTCGGCATACCATTTTTGCAAATTATTGGTTATTTTATAAGGTCATTGACATTACCTTTTTCAGGCAAATTTTCGGATTGCAGCATCTGGCGTAGTTACAGAACTGGACAAATCCACAGAGATTGTTAAGAAACTTAAACTTACTGGCGTGCCTTATAAAATATATAAGAAAACTGCTTTTATTAAGGTAAAGTAGTTTTTAGAGCATTTCTTTGCACTGTTAGATAAATACCTGAACATGAATATAAGATGTTGGTTGCTGTTTTAGGGAATGTTTGGTTCAGTTCTGGAAGTTTCGAAATTTGAAGGAGCTGCCATTAGGACTGTGAGTGGCATTAGAGGGCAAATAAAAAAGGCTGAACGGAATCCTGAAGGAGGGTTCAGAGCAACTTTTGAAGATAAAATATTATTGAGTGGTGAGTCTTACGTTTTTTGCATCACGGTTAATTGCAGCTTATAACGAAACGATTTTTTCTATAATGCTTTTCTTTATTTAGATATTGTCTTCATGAGAACGTGGTATAAAGTTCAAGTACCACAATTTTACAATCTTGTGATATCATTGTTGCTGCCACCGGAGGAGAAGGCAAAATGGCGAGGCATGAAAACTGTTGGGCAGTTAAGACGAGAGCGAGGCATTACAATCCCCAATAATGAAGACTCGTCATATAGGGTAGTTATTATATGAACGCCGCATATATGAATCAAACTTGCGGTTTACGGTTGTTTTACGCAGGTTCTAATAACATTTTATTAATTTCAGAGAGTGGTAAGAACGGAACGCAAACGCAAACCTTTAGTGATTCCTCAATCTTTGCAAAAGGATCTGCCCTACAAAAACAAACCCAAGATGCATGCTCAGCAAAATGCACCAACACTGCAGCAGCAGCGCTTTGCCGTAATCCGGGAGCCACACGAGAAAAAGGTGAGAATAATTTATTCCTTTATAAGGTTCCATTTTTAGGTTTCTTTCTTTCTTTGTGCCATTGTTTTGAAAGCATTTAATTTCATTGATTTTAGTGGTATAATTCACCTGACTTCGTTTACACTCCCCATAAAAGATTATATCCATTGAAAAACTCACATGTCTTTATATCTTTCTTCTTAGGTATCCCATATGATGAAAATGATTAAAACAGTTTATCATGACAAACAATTCAGGGAGCGCAACGCCATGAAGCAAAGGGTGGATAAACACAAACAAGAGATCGCTGCCACTGATGCCAAGTCAAACCAAAAACAGAAGGAAATTAAACGGGAGATATTTCGAGCTTTGGGAAAAATGGAAACAAAGAAAAATAAAGGCAAGCACTAGATTTGCTAATGATGGTAAGCAGCCCAATCTTGTTTAGTATATTTTTTAAAATGCACGTTGACACAGAATGGGACATAAGTTAATACGCCAGGGGTGACCATGTGACATGGTTCTACTGTTACCACATTTCTTTTTGAGTTGCCACTCACAACCTTATTGAGGCGAGGATTCCTGGCAAAGACAGTTTTGACTTCACTTGTCATGAGAGTAAAAGAAATACTTGCTTCCTCACTCATTATAAACATGAGTGTGTACATAACATTGATAATAAAAGCGAAACATCATAAATATATACGTTTTAAAATAGTCATTGGCTAAAAAATTACATCATATACGTTATTTACATAACTACTCACCTTGAATGCTATGCTGCTTCAACAGTGAGTATGGTAGTACAATCAATGTGTTCTGGACATTTCATTGTAAGTATTTTGGTTTTCAACACTGACCATAAAAAATCAAGGTGCTTCTTTTTTGTTAATAATTCATACTTCAGTTTACTCTTCCCTGGTGGGTGGTTATCAAAAACCCATTAGCAATAGGTTCTAAGAAGGCATTTTCGATTCTGTATTTATATTCTAAGAAGGAATTTTCGATTCTGTATTTATATTCATAATGCAGTGTATTTGTAATTACATTTTTGAGTCAAATGTATACTTTTCCTTTTGATTGTGTATGGTGAATACTTCAATCAAATCAAATCTTTCAAGGATTTAAACCCCATCCCGTTAACTCAGGCCTGCTTTAACTTCAATAACGTAGTCACTTTTAAATCGTTTTTTAGAAGGAATCATTAGCAGCCAATTTTAGCCATTGACCTGCTGTTAGAAGACTCCTCGATATTGTTAAAAAGGGAACAAATGCCATGGAGAGGATTGAGTGATTTTGTTTCCTAAATGTTTTCCATGCTAATGAGTTTTTGTTAGATTGACTCGATATTCCATTTGTATAGAAATAGTCATCTAGTAGATTGTGATTTTTTTCTTCAGCATACATTGCCTTTGTGACTTTGTCATAATTGATGACATCCCAGACATAGTAGACTTGCAGTTGTGCTGCAATATATTATGTTAAGAATTACTTAACATGAGGTCCTGTAAGACTTAGTGCTGACAGGTTGTTTGTAGCGACACCATTAATATGCTTGGCTTGGTTGTTAGTGATTTTAGTTGTACTGATCGCTTGGCTTGTTGGCGGTTTGCAGTTGAAATTATTCTTCTGGACGACAACCAACTCTGCCATTTCTTGTTCCGAAGATGGTACAATGGGAGCTTCTTTACGTCTTTCCGATCCACCAAAATGGGTGATTCTTGTGCTCCCTAAAATGGATAGAATATTATACACCACGATGTGATGTTTATGTTAAAATTGTAATGTCTTGGTTAAGGGAAGTCGTCAAATTCTAACTTTAAAACGATAGTCTGCAAAGCTAGACCGTTTGTGGTTTTTATAACAACATTACAACAACAAAACAGCTGGGCAAATTATGGCCTTGGGGGCATTTGTATCTTTAAATCTGCCAACAATTACAACTACCACTTCAGTAAAGAAGTGATCAAGGTGACTAACCTTTATATGTTCAGATAATTTTGTGTAAAGCAAACTGTTGTTCACGGGGAAACAAGAAAAATCATTTACAACATACTTAAGCTGCCACTGATACATGCGTTTTATTTAAATTGGAAATCAGTCTTCTATTAAGTTTGCCTCTTAAATGACAAAGTTGTAATCATAAAGCAGCGTTTCTTGATAACGTAACTTAAGTGTTAATTTGGTTTTATGTCGAATTATTCTATTTAATATCGTTGAAGCATATGGGATAAATGCAACAGCGCATAAGCCTGTTAACTTGAATTATTACAAACGAAACAAATTGTCCGTACATTCATTTATTGAAGTTTTTAAAAAATTTACCAATAGCCGTTACAAATAAAAATTGGAACAAAAATCATAAAATAATACAATCAGGCTCTATGCAGTGAAAGGCATGCCAATTTTCAATATCGCTGAATTTTCAAAATTATTTAAATAAAGAATAAGGAAATAATTGTGAAAAATATGTATACTAGAAGAAATACTTGAATTGCCATACATTGATTCTCAGGTAACATCATATCGTTAATCATTGTTCACGATTATCTAGGTAGTTTGGGAAATGACGTGCCTGAGGTGCCTCAGATAATCAAAGCCCTGGCTAATCCAAAAACGAAAAACCTCGTAGATAATGGCATAAATGCAAATAAAATTACAGAAAAAAAAAGTTTAGCTTATAGTTCTGTAAACAAAAGCAGGGAAGTTTACAAGCTTTCTATTCCATGAACTTAATTTGCTTGAGTCAATATTTGCTTTTGAGTGTTATTTATAAAGACAACCTTGCTAGGAATGACCCCATGATAAGTTTGATTTTGTTCGGACAAAATACGTGTTTTTCCAGTAAATTAATGATCGCCAAATGACGTGTTAGTGAGTCATTAGAAAAGGCATGGGCCAGTTTGTCGTCTCTGATATAAATCAGTGTGCTAGATTGCTAGACCTAGACCCATAAGTGAACGAGAACAATGCCGAAGGTTATTTGTGAGTGCCGACTCGTGCTGTCATGTCCTTTATGTGAAAAACATCAGAAGAGTTGCATTGTTGCAAGTGATTGTTATTGCAGACTAACATAGTTATAGCTCAATTATAAAACAGCCCAAACTGAATGTGGTTCCAACTGCCTGTTTTCGATTTATCGTCTGTAAAAGAAGGTCTCGGGGCTTTGTGAATTTTTTATTATTATTTTAAATGGGTTTTACTGTCAGAGATTGAGACTTGGTATTGTCAAGACCCCCTCAATACCTTTTATTGGGCCATTTATGCATTGAGAACATTCTCTATATAACTTATGGAACCTTCATTTTAGCTGTGTTTGTTATTACTAGTGCTTGACGGCTCTTATCCAACTGTATTTTGGCCTTGTTCTAATAATCTGCACTGGCTAATCCCGTCAATGCATTACTAAGAAACGATCCTTACTGGAAGCCTGGCCTGATGGACGACTGTGTCTCTTCAACTGTTGAAACTGGTCACTTTCATACTTACGTATAGAACTGGCTTTGAAATCACGAAGACAATTACAAGAAAGCATGGCTATCATTCCCCGCCGGAAGTTTTCATTGAAACCGCAGTATATGATCGGGTTTATGGCACTGTTGGAGTAGGCAATGAAGTAGGCAATGTATTCCAAACTGGAAAACCACTGTGGTAGCTAGTGAGAAAGAAAATGATTTGTAGTGAGCTGCAATGTTTACTTAATTCAGATTGTTATAACTTTGCATTATCATCTGGGCAGCCAGATTCTGCCACGCTAAGTTAAACCTGACTTAAGATTAATCATGTTGACTACCAACCTGGAAAATCTTGAAAACCTGAAAACTCAGGGCATTTTGAATTGGAACCTGGAATTTTTCAGTATCAAATTTTATTTTGTTCATTGTGGTTAAGAAAAGTCTACCAGGTTGCAGTATTGATGGTATTCTTTCTTTAATTTGCACTCAGTATTACCTTCGAAAAGCATTTTAAGGAAATATAGTGAAAATCCATTCTTTCCGTTTTTTATAAATTTTTCTATGGCATTACTTAAATTATTAATTTAATTAACCAAATTTACTAAATTAGCAAAAAATATTAAACATTTTTAAAGAACTCCATCATTTGTGACAGTGGGGTCTAGTATTTTTGAGTCATTTTCTATTATGTGTGTAAAATTCATCATTAATAAACACATTTTCATATACCGTATAAATGTGGGATGAACCTGGAAAAATGATATGTCCCTGGAAAAACTCAGGGAATTTGATTTTCAAAAATTAGTAGACACCATGCTAATCTGATTTATCATCTCAATTAACAACTCTTTTTGGCAAGTGCACACTGAACAGCTGCTTTTCCACACAAATAAGCAAGGCCATTTTTTAGTGATATATTGCAGTGGGTAGCACTGTCAATCTGACTAGGCTGATCGTATTTTTGTTGCCTTGAGATCTCAAAATATACAACTATTGATTTCATTCGCCAGCTAACTGCGCCTAACTTCCAACCAAGAACGAATGAAATCTCGATTTCCGCAGTCTCCTCATGTAAGATGCTTCAGCTGGAGCATGTTTATCGAGGTACAACATGATAGTTATGGGTCACTAAATACAGCTGTCTCATGAGATCGAAAGCGTTTTTAATATGTGCATTGTCGGTATTCAAAAGCAACTGCTGTCATCCGATAGAAAATTTCACTGCTATAGCAACATTTCTCAATAATGGCGCTCACAGCTGTTGAAATTTCATTATTTTATTTCTTCAGAAAACTAGTCAACACAAGAAGTAATTTTGATTTTACATGCATTCGAATTTTAAATGAAAACAGTATCAAACCTTCTTAAAGAAGTCAGTGAATATTTTTTTACGATGTTAGGCAATGTTTTTACATGCAGCATCTATTGCTCCCCATGGTCCCATTGAAACTAAACAGTTTTCCTCGCCTTTTTTATTAACCTGTAATATATAAAATGTAAGTACTTGGTGTTATGCTGCTTGAATAATTCATGCAATTTTTTGCATAATTATAAACTGGGTTCTGATATTATCACATTGCTCTACATCCCTAGGTATTAAAGTGTTGCGCTGGGCCTAGAACAGAAATTCGAGTCTTGCAATATGAAATCTACATAGCAGACTTTTCGGCCATCCTGTAAATGCCATCGCAAATTCGCTTATTTGAAATTCTTTAAACAGAAAACGACACGTTTGAATCCAATTTAAGCCTGAGTCAGAACTGCTCTGATGTCGACAAACGATTTTCTCAGAATCATTTAATGCCAAAATTACTTTCATTTGTACGTGTTTATGGTCTGCTCCGTAATAAAACTTTGCATTATTTATACAAAGGATTACATGTATACAGTGTATTTGACTTGAAAAATATACTGTGGTCGAATGTCTGAACGCTTTACGATATGCCAGTGAATAATGTGATGGTACAGAAGGGTGCATTCGTTCACTTGACTGAATTGCATGATCATTCAGAATTAATGGTGACCCGTCTTTATAGTTAACGGTTTGTGACTATGGAGAACAGCAGTAATTTTTATGGCTGGAAGTACAAGGGACTTGTTTGATAATCGGTTAAGGATAGTCATACGCTTCTAAACATAATAGATGGAAATGTTTCTTGATGAGAAGTAGAGTACAATTTCCCCTATGTCTGCCCTTAACCGCTCCATAATTGTTATTTTTTGTGCATTCATTTAGTTGTTCTGTTTATCCAGTTCTGTTTTGTAGACAGTCTGGATATGAATTTAAATTTCGAATGAGTTATTGTGGGATCATAAACCAGGCTCTTATTTGCATTAAAACTATATTCTTCCTGTCAGAGTTAAGGCTCGGAGATTAAAGTATTATGAGATATTAATGTAAAACAAAATGAGGTTGCATGGTGTAGTTGGGTTCATAGTATAAAGTCAAAAGGAGTGGATCCCCCTTATATGTCCACGAATAACGTGCTTCAGTGGAGTAAAGCCTCCACTCCAAATTTGCATATCATATTTAAATTTCAACTCTACTACTTGTCCCGTATACATGAATGAAACCTGGCCTAGTTGTCGGAATTTTTTTCCCTTTTCTTTTCTTGTATTTAACCTAACATAACAATGTCATTTCTGATTTACCTGCCCCCACAGCCAGGCAATCACTGCCAGCCTGCTAGCTGTTAGGAGAAGCCCACTATAAGTTTCTTTGACTATCTTCAGACTTGTCGAAAATTATTCAGCTAATAAACGGCAGAAGCAGGAATGGTATAAAGCAGAGAAAAAACTAATGAACTTATTGTAAAGTTTGCCCTTTTTTGTGTGTGATATATCGATATTTTTATAAAATTACAAGCGAGTTGGAGCAATAAAATCTGATCTATGAATTGCTTTCTGTAAGATATCAATCTTCTAGTTCCATTGGATCAAGCGGATCATTTATTTCACTAAATCAATCAGAAGTGTGATTTGTCTATATTTTGGGGAATGAACCAGGGTGATTCTAAAAATAGATCCTGCTCGTAATATTGGGAAAGCATTTCTAATACACAGTATATTGAATGATTTGTGTAATTTTTATAAATTCGAAGCTGTTTACGATTACCATGATAAGACTTGCATAAAAGCAGCTAGCTTCAAGTTCCATTACCCCTAAATGATTAACAATATCCTGCTATTAGAAATATAAGACTGCATGTACAGTAATCAGCAATATGTTGCCATGGCAGAAGAAAATCCCATTACTGGAAAATGGAATAAAGTATCTTCTTGCCAATTATTAAAGCCATTTTAAGAATAGTCAGCAGCACAATTATTTTTGATTAATTCTGAGTATTGTTTACGATGTCCCATCGTAATTAAATTGCAATTATGTATTGCTATGGAACGAACAATACGCTTTCGTTGAAGTTGAAGTTATCCCACACGAAAAGTTATCCATAAAGCCTTGGTCACACTTGGCAAACATTTCTTGGAAACATGGATTGGGAACATGTTTCCTCAAAATGTTTCCAAGTTTCTAGCACGTGAAACAAATTAGTGGAAACATGTTTGCGGAAAAGGCTGCTTCTGCAGTTTCTGCAAACATTTCCTAGATGTGTACTAGGCTTAAGACACTGGAAACATAACTTTCAGCTAGAGCTAGAGTTTGACATTGTACACCGTATTTACTTGACATGTGGAGACTAGGGCAGCAAAAATGAGCCGAGGAGTTTCCCCTTCTTTGGTTAATCCTAAGACCTTCCTTATTGCGAATTAAGTTTTAATTAAATTTGTGATTTATGACTGTAGCTCCCTCCAGATTTTCTGCCATAATTTATCGAAAATCGGTAAAGAATGTATTATCCATGTGCATGTAAAAACTTACTTGTCCATGGGTATGCGCTATGTGCCCATATACGCCATAAAGTAACAAGGCCTGTAATGGCATCCAGCAAACGATGAACACCATTAAAACAGTTAGCACCATCTTTATGACCTGAAATAGAAAATGGGAGAAAAAATCATTCAATAATTGAGTATTTTTCGATATGTCAGGCTTCGATTGCTTTCAAATGTGTGGCAGATTGCTGTCATCCATGGTGAGTCTGATGTAGGCTAACTTCACTGGATTATAACATGGCGACTACCAACCTGAAAACCTCAGGGAATTTTGAATGGAAATCTTGAATTTTTCAGTATCAACATTTGTATTTTGTGTTTTTTCGTTATAATTCTGTGGAGTTAGCATAAAAATTATTAGCCTGGTAATCAATTCTATCATCACCCTAATATTCAGTTGTTTTTCTAAAAATTTTGCTTACGACGTTCCTAAATTAATCTGGTTTTATGCATTGTTGGTGATTTAGCTTAAAAAATTAAAACTGCCGTCAGTGTTGACTTTTTTATTACTATTTCTGAAAAAGTTTTTCAAGAGATTACACCTAAAATCCGTTACTTATGATAATTTTTATTCAGTTTTCGCCTATGGATTTTCATTATTATTATTTTTTCCAAAAAAAAATTCAAGGAAACCATACTTAATTTTCGTAAAATTCATCATTGGGATATGTACAGTATGTTTGGTGAAGGTGACCAAAAAACCTACTATTTGAGATAGTTTTTCAAAAATTTCGCATACAGCGTTACATTGATATAATTACTAAATATTGATTTTAAATGCATTGCGGCACATATTTAAGCATTAAAAATATATTTTTTGAAACTGAAAAAAATAGAATATGACCCAGGAAAACTCAGGGAATTTCGTTTTCAGAAATTAGTAGTCACCATGTGGATAGCATTCTTAAGCAATATGAGAATCGCATATTTTCCATGATTTTTTTAATCTAATATTTTTACTTTCTTGCTTTTGCACATTTATTTTCATAAAAGCGGTGTTTCGCAGAACAGTGCAGAGATTTAATTGCACGCTTGAAAATTTCCAAATTGAAATTTACGCTCATATAAGCTTAAGAAAAGCCTTATTTTCATATAAGATAAGGACGCCATGTAACTCCTTTATGTAACAAGTCCCAAATTCAAATCGTCTGGTAAGGAAGATAAAATGCAAATTTTGCTCACCTTTCTTTTTGCTCGAGCTACAATGGAAACGTTAGCATTGCTCTGCTCCCCAGGAAGCCTGGATACCCAGAGTTTCCAGAGTAACAAGAAATATGTAATGGACATGACTGTGACAGGAAGGAAGAACAGGGTCACCGAAAAGAACGTATAATAAAGTCGTTTTGATGGATAGCTGACTTCACAAATTCCTTTTATGGAATTGAAATGGGATTCGGCTGGCCACACATCACCGCACTGTGGCTGTACGTAGTCTTTCCACTGGAAACAAAAAATCGTATATTATTTTAGTTTTGACGTTTGTGGAGCCTTTTTATTTCCTGAAGGCATTATTTCCCAATGGCAACGATACCACTGCTCGGTATTGTCCCGTTATGGTGAAAACATGCTTTTATTTTGTGTTGAGAAACACGAGCTTTGACGTAACTGGTAATATAGGCTACATACATTTAACTTTTTTCTTAACCCCCTATAAACTGCGGGCCAAATGGATTTATTTATACACGTACTTCCTTAATTCCAGACCTACAAAATAATCGCCCCGCGCGTTGATGTGATGCAATCCCCCAGGATACATTTGGGAAGGATTGGTGATGTTTTGAAAGAAATTGAAAGAAGACCAGAGTTGCCAACAAAAACACGACTATTGACATATCTCGTTGACATAAATGTCGACCTGTCCCGATGCACACTTGTAACTTCTAACTGCTTTTAACCAGGGAAGCAATTGAATTGCCAACAGACTGAATGAAAACATAGCCAACTGTAGTTCGCTCGTACAAAAAAATTCAAGGCATCCAAAAATTTAGTTTTTAGTGACGCCCTATACGAACATTTTAGGAAATCAAGCTGGCAAATGAAGGATATTTAACCCACAATTCTATAAAAAAATAAAGCAATATTAATAATTATGGGAATGCCATAGGTGAAATTTGTGAGAAAAACAGTACTCGATATGATGGATTTTTAGTGTACATGTATACTGTACGTTATAGTATGTTTCAGTTTTTTTTAAAAAAAGCTTGGGACAGAAACGCCGTTTATGAAATTTTCTTAAGGTGGTGTTCCATGACCCCCCTACCCACCATGTTAAAACTTACTGTATTTGGATCTTCATAATTCAACTTATTAGAACCACTAATTTTCCTTGCCACCATACAGAATGGGTCGTAATCTTATTCACTGATATTTTTGCAATGTGATCATTTTCGTAGTTTTTTAAATACAAAAATAACGATATGACTAAATGACAGACAAAGGTACAAAGGGAAACTCCCAATTTCGCATTCCACTCGTACCTGTTATTCATGGATATCGTTATTTTATAATTTAAAAACACGG
>JAQGAF010002839.1:0-20265 GCA_034687865.1 Kryphioiulus occultus
GCCATCCATAAATCATGTGATCATAACAGGAAATCATAAGGAAAGGGGAGGCAGCAGCGTGCTCTTGATATTTTTTAGTAGCAGGCTATACATTTATTTGTTTTTGCATAAATTATTTCCCCAACGATGAACCAGTCAAAAAGCAAGGGGTTATTTTGCCTTAATAATATCCTTGGACACTTCCAAGGCGTAAGGCGATCATTGCATTACAACTACGATGATATAGAGCATAGAATAGGAAGACTTTTCCAACCTGTCTCTTTAGCCCCAAAAGATTCCGTTGTTAAAAAGTATATTCCATCCAACAGCCAGAAGGTTATTATTTCATTATTATGAGTAGCATGTTCGCACAGTAGACTGGTATATACGGTCTTCTAGAGACCTGGACAATCCTAATATGTAATTATGCTAAATAATACAAACTGGGCTATACTGTACCTGTGCTAGGTTCCTAGTTTACACAACACCCATGGTGAAAGTATTTGGTCATGTTTCTTTGATAATCAATGTTCTGGGTATAACAGATTTGTAACAAAAATCTTGGATGATGAAGCTGTGAATTATGCAAAAATAAACTGGCCTTAGTTGTGTAAATTTCATGTTTGGTAACTTTTTGGACTGATCAGCTGTCAGCGTACATGTACCTTGCAAGAAAACTGAAAACCCCAATGAATAATTGATGAACCGATGGTCAATTACCTTTTCTTATATTTAGCTGATGATGAATTATGGCATCATATTTCCAACCAGTCCTGGAATGTTTAATTTCCTGCCACTAGGATTAAAATCCATTGAAAAATTAATCCATCTAATTGACACTGAAATGTTGAAGATAGGAGCACAAAAAATAGAAATGCCAGCATTAATATCAAAAGAACTCTTTGATAAGACAGGTTTGTTTGAACTGTTTTGTTACACGTCTAGGTTTGCAAGGGGATATGATGCAAAAATCAAATTTATTTTTATCATGTATTTTTTCTAAATTTATTCCAAACGTAAAAATGATTCATTGCTTTCGAACTCAAAAAGAAGAATGGAAAAACTTGGATGATATTTTGGTCTCCTATTGATCGACTTTTGCTCTAAATTCAGAAAGTTCTAAAATTTGTTTGGCAAGTGTCCATTTAGGCAAAACGATTTCAGAAATTTAGATCTGACATGCATCCCCATTCATCACTATAGAAAATAAATGGTTGTTTTTAAATTTAAAAGTAAAATTATTTTTGTAAAAACTTATTAACATCCCAGGGAGATGGAATGACATGAAAAGCGAACTTTTTGTGCTGCAAGATCGACGTCAAAAGGAATATTGTCTCGGACCAGTACGTTTTATTATTTGGATATTGAACAATTTCTTATTTACCAAAATAATTAAGTAAAATGTCAAAACTTACAGACTCACGAAGAAGTTGTTACAGACATGGTGGCATCTATTCCTCAGTTATCCATCAAGCAGTTGCCAATAAGATTATATCAAGTATAAATCTGTAAATAGTGTCATAAAATTCACTAAGAAAATTGCTCCCAGCCATCAAAGAGTAACTTATGTTCAATCTTAATTAGATCACGAAGAAATATCGAGATGAACAAAGACCGAAGTATGGTTTACAACGAAGCAGGGAATTTTTGATGAAAGGTATGTTTTACCTGGGCCTCCTGGTTTTATGGAAGATGAAGTAGCGTAACAAAATTAAATTACACTTTCTTAGATCGTATTATTTTTCTTTTACCAATCAGATTTGTATACCTTTGATTCATCCGAAGAGACTGCAACAACCACTTACACTGCCATTGGTGCTGCCTATGAAAAATTGTTCCAACGAATCAATCTAAACATTGTAAAAGGTTAATTAAAGTTATTTCCTCTTAATCGTCCAAAACTCAGTCAAAGACCAGTCTTGTTCAACTTCTCATAATAATTATTGTTATTATAAATAAGTCAAATCGTGATACTTTTTCTTCCAATTAGTTCTATCCAGTTCTGGGATGATTGGAGGTAATTTATCTCATGAATATCATGTTTTGTCTGAGGCAGGAGAAGATGAAGTCAAGTTTTGCGCAAGGTAACATTTGTCTTATAATTTGTGAATACAATTTTCTAGCATGTTTGTAATATTAAAACTGCGATTATTTTTATGACAGTTGCAAGTATGGGGCAAATTTAGAAATTCATGGTAAGAAACGTTGCAAGGTTCTACGTCACTTCGCCGCCCGGCTACTCATAAACGATGACAAGTCATAGCACATCTCCAGGTGGCACCTAACCTAACCAAGACTATGATTTCTATTTGTTTTTGAATAGCACACGCCTAGAGGTGCGCTATGACTTCTCGCCGTTTATGAGTAGCTGGGCGGCAAAGTCACATGCACCCAAATTGCAATTATCAATGGAGTGCAGAAATATGCAAATCTTTTCACATTTTTTTTCTTAAAAGATCCTGACCAGCTAAAGTGCTCACTTTGTGATTCTGATTTGCAAAGCTCAGTTGCCATTGAGGTAACTTATAGCTAAATTGATCTTCTATCTGAATCATTGATCTTCTATCAAGATTTCACCTTTCTTCCAATTCTTATTTGGATCCCTAGGTAGGCCACACATTTCTTCTGGGAACAAAATATTCTGCACCTTTACATGCAACTTTTCTGGACTCGTCCAGTAAAATGCAGTAGGGACAATTTGTTTAGTTGGAATTTTCAGCAAGCTCGTGATTTATGCTACTCAATCGAATGTATTTGCATTGCAGAAATTTAGTGATGGGATGTTATGGTTTGGGGGTTTCTCGTATATTAGCAGCTGCTCTGGAAGTTCTATCAAAGCCTGATGAGTTGCGCTGGCCAAATGCCTTGGCACCATACCAAATATGCATAATACCTCCAAAGGTAAATTTCATGAATTACTATTGTCACTAAATTGTTTTTCAAATGTGAAGAGGTCTTTGAGTTTATTGCTTTTAGGCAGGCAGTAAGGAGGAACAAGCAAGCTTGATGGCCATTCAACTTTACAAAGAATTGTCAAAAGATAAATTTCCTAATGATGTTATTATTGATGATCGAAACAACTTGACTATTGGCAATCGCTTGATACTTGCCAAATGTACTGGCTATCCATACATTATTATAGCAGGGAAAAAGGTTCGACCAAGTTTCAGTTTTGGCATTGCTGTGAGAAACAACAAAGTGAACACAGTTTAATCTTAGGATTAATATCATTAATCTTTACCTTTACAGGCTTTGGATTCTCCTGCGATTTTTGAATTGCTCGATGTTTATAATGATACATGCCACTTATTGTCATACAATGAGCTATTTGGATTTTTCAATAATATAAAATCGAAATAAAAAACTTGAAATGCGAGTAATGTGCTTGTTACATAATTGTGATGATGGGCAATGCAGTGTTTATTGAATATTATTGGAAACCTGGCAATGTGTTTTATATGTAAGCCACATGCATAAAAAATGATATTTGACATCAAAAGGACCAAATATTGTAAATTGAACTGTTTATGTTTCGACATATAGATGCAAATAATCAACAGCACAGCAAATGACCAGTATTGCATACTGAATAGCGACAAACAAATCGAATGTGGGGAAAAAAAATTGATGCAATCCTTTATAAATTTTTTTTTTAATTTTAAGTGTTAATTAAGCTCATTCATTCACACACAAAGGAACAATTTCTGCAAACCAAGTAATCGAATTTAATTTCTTTAGCCTCCCAATGGGGGCGCCTTGGAACATGGCTTTATTGAAATTGAATTTCGGAATGTAAGGCACAGATATTTACCTACAATATACTGTCGCATGCCTCACGAATAGTCGCAGTCACTTTTTCAATTTCCTCTTTAGTAAGTAAGACGTTGACAGTTATTCGTATGCTAAAATAACAAGAAAAAACGTTTTCAGATTGTGGAAATACTGTAAATACTGGCTTTGACAGAGGCTTATATTTTATAGTCTAACCTCGGTGGGGGCAAATGGTATTCTTGGTCATCCAAATATCTTGCTACAACTGCAGCAATTTTGTGTTGAATGCACTGGATAAAATCAGGTGAAGTCAGTTTAAATGAAAACATTATTTCAAACAATGAAAACATTACGCACATAATTTGAAATCCCTTCCAGTTTCTTGCAAGCGAGCTCTCTGATTTCACATGGATCTGATAAATAAAGATGCTTCACTGGAGAAATTTCATCGCCACCAATTCGAAGATGAGGATTCTTCAGCAATTCCTGATGCATCAAACATGCATTTTCTCGTAGACGAATAAGCAAATCTAAAATTAAAAACCGGAACATACCAACTACATGTATTACCTTTTAATTTATAACATCTGACAACATGCATTAATGAGAAGGATGATTTGGTATACTTGAGGGGAAAGAATAATGTGATGCCATGGGTTGGACAACATCAATTAATACATAATATTTAGTCCAAATAAATATATCTTGAATTCTAACCTGGGTTTCCTTCCAAGATATCTAAGGCAGCAATTGCGGCAGAGGCCAACATTGGTGGCAAGGATGCAGAAAAACAGTACCCTAATCCAGACAGTCGCTATGGCAGAATCAGTTCGGTAATAATAAAATAATTAGATGGAAAAAAGATTTACACATAATGGATAAACAAGTGGAAATGCAAACCAACCTGATGATCACAAACAAAAGACGTCCCACATGCAAATCCTCCATTTGATCCAATGGCATATTCAAGTGATGCACAAATTAGATCGACTTCATCAGTCTTGCGAATAGGGAAACGTAAAAATGTAAATTGATCTGCAACCCAAATGTGCAACTTCATTTAACACGTATTAATAATTACTCACAGAGACTCCAAAATGTTCAGTAACTCCTTTGCCATTTCCTCCCAACACAGCAAATGATACATTCTCATCAATGAAAAGTCTCACCTTGTATTTATTTTTTAATTCGACCTAATAGGGCAATGTCAAATCATTTATGCAATGAAAACAACTCTTTAATATGAACGAACTGCTCTGAATAAGTTGTAATAAAATATATGCACCAGTCTTGGAAGGGGACAAAGATCGCCATAATTTGTGTAAATTCCTTCAACTACTAAAAAGCGACGTGTTACTTTGGCCTTTTTGGGATTCTTGAATAAAAGTACACAATTGCATTAAATTAATATAAGAATTTGTTATTGCATCAAGACTAGTGTTTGTAATAATCACCTTAAGGTCGTCTTTCTCTTGAGCTTTCAATAAACGTTCCAAATCCTCCATGTCATTGTGCTTGAAATATCGAATATCACTCCGTGATGCTTGTAATCCCTTCTGTATGGCAAAATTAACACCCTCGTCGCTGCACAGATAATAGGAATGGTGGTGTCTAACAGTAAAGTGGTTTAAAATCGTAAACTGCAGTTTTACTTACACAAATATTACATCTCCACGCTTGGAATATGCAGGAATTGCACTGGCGATTGTGGCAAATCCATAAGAGTATAAAACTGCTTCTTCCACTCCAACAAATTTCTCTAAACGTTGTTCTAAGTCCAAATGTACATCTATACGACCCAATTAAATTATAAAAAATCGATAGGTCAGTGGCAAGATAGATATATTTCAAAGCAGGAGAGAAGGGGTTTAACATCCAGTCAGAGTAAATAGACAATCTGAAAGTAAATGCAAACAAACCAATAGTCCCATAAAATCCTCTCGGTCCACATGATCCAACGCCGTATTTGCGTAATGATTTTATTGCAGCTTCCTGTAATTGCAAATTATAATCGGTGATAAATCAGTAATACAGACGACTAATGCAAAACTTTCTAAAGAAATTGTGGTTGGTGGCAATTGTTTACCTCAACTTTAGGATCTTCTATCATTCCTAAGTAATTGTGAGTGGCCACATTAAGACATAAAACATCGTTAACGAGGACCTGCTTTCCAATTTTTCTATAAAGGAAAGGAAAATGTGGAAAGTGCGATACTACACATATTTCCACCAGTTACATAACAAAGTTGTTTTACATGTTCTTTATATCAAGTACTCTTTCCTTCAATTTCTATTAACTACATGTTTAGAAACGCCAGAAATAAAAGCTTATTGCACATTAAAATGTTAATCAAAATTCTTTAAAAAAATCGACTGACCCAGACACAATTTTTGGATGCAAAGCTGGATGATTTTCATCGACATCAGGAACTAAAGGCTCAGGCGTCCATTCGGCAATCAATTCTTCCTTTTCCTAATATCCGAAAACAATTGAGATTGCAAATTAATCTCACCTAATACAATGATTTAAATTGTAGGACTGGAAATGCATTTTCACCTTTTCGGTTAAAATAATTTTCTCCTGTGGATTATAGCTTTTGCGGAAGATCAACCATAAGACCCAAACCATTAACAGTCCTTCCAACACTAAATGATACACTGGCGCCTATAATAAATAAAACATAGTATGTCACATCATTATCAGTCTAAACTTTGGGTGTCTCTGCACTATTACACGGTATAAATGCGTCGGAACTCGATAAGTTATCATACCAAATGTGAATTGTTACCAATACATGATCATTCGAATATAGCAATAGCCTAAGTCAATTATTTGTACTATAAGCATATGGGAGAATGTGCTGAGTTTATAACAGTACTCAATCAGGAGCAAATTCTAATTACCTGCAAAAAGGCTTGAACCATTTCATACATTTCCCACTTGACTTCAGTTTCTTGCATTTTTCTAGGAAACACAAGTTGCACTCCTAGGTTGTATGGTAAGCTGTGTCAATAAAGAATCATTCCTTTATTAAGAACTCTAGCCACGTTCACAGAAATGAGGAATAACACTTGCATGTATTTTTTCATTGACTATACGAAAACACGCCATGGCATACCAGGTAACAAACGTCCCGACACCACCTGTGCTAATATTTGTTACGCTAATAGAAGACCATAAAACCAGCCGGTTTAATTCCAGATGTTTATCATGGATACGTAACTAATGCAAAGATTACGAAATGCACAGAATGTTGAGAATTTGTGACAAATTTACATATACCAGCATACCACAGGGATATATGCTTCAGATATTACATCGTGCACCACTTTGGGGTTTTATCCATTTTAGACATCGAATTATGCCCATCAATCACTTAATCTAATTTGTTCAATATAATTTTCAATTTTTTATTTGAAGATGCTTTCAAAAAGCGTCCCCTCCCTTTACCGCCCATCCCAACATTCTGGGAATACACTACGAATTTCACGACAATGCAACTTAGAGAAACTTAAAATTACTGAAATATAAAGTCGGGGTGGTGACTGAAATTTTACTCGAGTAAAATAACAGAAATATGTTGTATTACCTGTGAATTAAATGACAAATTTACTAATCTTTGGCAATAGATGAGACCATCTCGCGCGTGGAACGTCGAAATAGAACAGAATCACTAAATGTCGAGCCGCTCGTAGACGCTTTCGCCATCTATCGACAAACAATGTACTAAAAAATGAGGGCAATCCGCAAATTCCTAGATCCTATCAAGGACGTTCATAATTAATACGCGGGAAATTTAAAATGGAGAAAGTAGCCATTATAAACAAATTTCACGTAAAGTTGAGCTCGTGGTTACGCAGATTTAAAATGGATTCTTGGCTTCAAAATAGGCAAAATTATACAAATGCTCATTTTAATATGGAAGAAACAAATACCGATGTTCCAATTGTACATTGTACATCCAGGTCAGGGGACCCCGGATGCCCAAAAATAATTCAAGTTGGCGTGCCAATGGAGCTAGTCCAATCTGAATGATTGGAAAATGATAATTGGAAGAAAAAATGCAGACCTCCAGTGAAAAGTGAGAGGATGTGAAGGAACTCTAGACAAATGTATCGTTAAACTATTACCAGAGGCTAATCCACCATTGTTTTCTAAGGCTACAATGCTCAAGATGTCGTAAAAAGGGATTCATTGTACACCCTCGAGGGAAATGAAATGACCGAAAACCGGTATAAAAGACAGACCTTGCACTAGATATTTGCCAAAGTTGTTTGTCGCGCAGTGGTGAAGTGGGTTTTGACTGGTGGTAGCTGGTTTTTCGGCTCTCGAAGACTGCGATGGAAACCGTGCAGAAATTCAGCCGTTTTTTGGGAGGCTCGAAACCTCGCTATTTTGTGAGAAATTTTAGCATTCGAAATGGGCAGATCATTTCCAGTGCAACGGCCAAAAAGCTCAGCATCCAGTGGCCGCTTAGCTACCATGGCAACCAGAGTTTCATCTCTACCGCTCCATCCCGTCCTCTGGATAAACTGCTGCCCATGCAGGATGACTTCATCCACAGGCACATTGGGCCTCAAGAGCAAGAGCAACAACAAATGCTGGAGTATTTGGGGGCCAAGGTATTTTAAATTATGAATTTTCGCTTTTGTTTTTATAATTCGGGATTTTGTGAAAAAAACAGGTTTGAGATTAAACCTCAAACGAGCTAATAATTATTTAAAATTATTACCCCTTGTGAACAGTAAAGAAATACTGGGGATTAAATGTAGTAGAAATGTTACAGCCGATTTACTCCTTGTCTACTACTGAATATTTTACTGAATATCTGTCCAAAAATGTGTCTAGAAATGAATTCTTTATGTTATGAAATTAAGTGTTACTAAGAGTAACTATTGCGTGTTTTAAGTTACAAAATTTGTCATTTGCCTATAAAATGACATGTATAAAGCTGGGTTTACACAATATCCCAAACATTGTAATATAACAAATTACTTCTTAACTCTGCTCTACAACTTGTTATTTAATGCCATGAATTGTATATGTAAAAGGCTGGGCTTAATATAACGTTACATTGCAAAGCCATAAAACTTGTTTAAAAATGAGAAAAAAATTAGGCCTATAACATGATGTTACTTAACATATTGTTTCTTGTGATGGACATCATGTGTCGGTAAAGAGCAAAGGACTTTGTTGTATAGCATGTTTTAGTGAGTCTACACTTGTAAAGTTGTTATAAGAAATTCACTTGATCACGTGAGTAATCAAAACTAAGATGTTAATTTTTTTTCTCATTTTCAACAAGTTGGATAACATTGTTACATAAAATTACTTTTTTAAAAATTGTACCATCCATAAAAAGTTATATATGACGTCATATGACAAATTGCACAACAAAGTTAAAAACTAATTTGCAAATATATTAAAATGTTTTGTTACACATGTATAGTGTATACCCAGCTTTACAACGTCCTGTGTCACCTGTGATCTTTACCGACACGTACATAACATACATGTATAACCTGCTATGTAACAAGAAGCGTGTTACATAACACGTTTCTTCTCATTTTCAAGCAACTTTGCAATATAACACGTTTTGGTATAGCCTATAGTGTAAATGTAGCTTGACACCATAGTTACTATAAAACACACACATAAAGGGGCAAAATTCAAAATAACTTTCATTATAAATTAAAGAAAACGTATTAATACACTGTACATCCCCATGTCAAACTAGTGATGGGGTTCAAAATGCTAGTGGGACATAATGATTTTCGTATAAGAAATTTTTTGATACTTTCTGGAAGCCACACGCCCTCCATCATTTGAGTAAATGTAATTATTATGTCCCGTTATACCAAATTTGGCATCAGTTCACCAAAAGAAACCAATTTTTGATCAAAATGTTCTTTATCTGAATTACTACTTAAAATTTCCCAACTGCGAAGTGCTTGTGGAAGTCGATATCCTGGCTTAGCATTTCAAGCATGCAACAGTCCAAAATAAAGTTTTATTACTCAGCTGACGTCGACAGTAGTAAAAAAATTAACCTGAGCTTCCATAAAATGATCACCATGCTACTTAAGCTGATTAATTACTCGATCGTTAACAGAGCCTGGACGAATTAACAGACAGAACAGTTCCTGAAAACATCAGGCTACAAAGAGACCTTGACCTGGACCAACCTTTGGGTAAGAAAACCGCTCAAGTTGACAAAGATAGTGTTGTAGCAGGACTCCGTCGATCAGCTGGATGGTTCTCACCAAAAAGGCATTCCCTTTGCCCGACAAATACTATGTGGCAATCAAATCTTAATTTTGACAAAAAAAAATATTATTTGCCAATCTTTTCACGAACGCAATGCATGTTCATTTCGCCATTCAGAAGCAAAGATAAGGTGTTGACACGCTGTGCTGAAGCAATAAGTTTGCACATGTTGACATTTATCGAAACTTTAACAGGAAAATGAATTAAATGTCAAAATTAATTATTTTAAATAAAGATTGTAAAGTATCATGAAATCGACAGGGAAAACGAAATTGTGGCGCACCCTACATGTATGACCCACAAATAGTTGTAGATATAATAAAAATAAATCCTTGAGCTTGCTAAATGAAGCAAGGGCCATAAAATCCGAAGCATTAAGTTTTCTTAAAAGTCAATGTTGAGGTCATGAAATAACAAAATATCTACGAAATAACTTTTGTTCTAACAAATAAATACATGTACATTTACAGAAATATCAGTCAAAGCTGAATAATGTTTTATATGAACCAAATTATAACATTTTCTGATAATCCTTTTTTTAATCTACCTGCCCACTATGCAGATTTCGTCCATTAGGAAGAAATTTTTTGGTTCCCTCGCCTTTTTTGTAAATTTTGTTGCTAGAACAGAACTTAGTTACAGTGTACATGTACTTTATATTTCTGTATTTACATAATCATATATTCAGGTATTTCTCTATAAAATCGATTTTTGCCATTCAATAAAACTGGCCTAGCTCCCAATTTCCCAGTAGCTTTGTGACCATTTTGGAGAAAGTCTGATTGTACTCACTCATCCTGTAAAATTCATTAAAATTCACCTAGAAACAAGATAACATCTCTCGATATCACACCCTTGAGAAAACGTGTGTCAGTACCATTAATTGGCTGCCTCTATTGACCTAATTAGTCGTAAAATCTGTCAATTGCCAGTACTGTCCATATGACCTCTTGCCTCTAATTATTCAAGACAACGACAATGGGAATGATTGGCATTAATTAACCTGTTGAGTTAATTTATGCATGAAATATTTCCCAGCCACATTTTAAAAAAAGTGCTTATAACAACTTAATAAGTAGGAATTGTTAGGGGCAATGCATGACCTCATTGATGTCAAATGATGAAAATGCAGGGTGCGTCAAAAGCTAACCTAGAATTTAAATTATGGGAAATATGAAAATTGCTTAAAACAGTTTTTGTATATGCAACTCAAGTTCCATGGAAGAGAAAAATAAACCTACATAGGAATAAAACTTACTACAGCACAACGTTATTTTCACCCTTGACTGTACCAACATTGAATGACATTTTGATTGTTAATTTTCAGGCGAACATGATTTAATTGAGCGCATAAAATGCATCGCCGAAAGAAATAAACTCTGGAGATCGTATATCGGAATGGGCTATTACAACTGCTTTACACCGCATACGATAATGCGTAACATCTTCGAAAATCCTGGGTGGTGAGTTATAATTAGTGTCAATTAGTGATTGGCAGTCGATCATTGGCACACACTTGTTAAACGAGGTTACCATCATTTATATTCCTGAAGTATCATCGCATAACCATGAGTAATTAAACCCCCAGAAGTAAAAGTTTTACAAAGTTGAGATAGTAAAAAAAAAATAAAAAAAAATTTTCTTTCATAGAATGAAATGTGAAAAATTTTCGTCCAATTTTCGGAATAAATACAACAGAATTTTATTCACATTTTGCAATTTGCAAAGTCCAAATTCCCATTTCAATTTCGTAGATCTAGCAAGGGTGTATTTCGAATATTAATTTTAATTGGCATTCTATTTCCATTTGGAGGACATGGTTGTGCGTTGTCCACTTCAATTATGTGGCTATTCAAATGCTGGTCGTTGACCTGGGTTATCAAAAATAGTTTGAATTGCTTCACAACTGATATTGAATGGATATGTTGCTTTTTTATTTTACCAACTTAGTTTTTCCAAAAGTAATTTTGCAGGGTTCCCACTCAAATTTTCAAGTCGATTTTCTTCACATTTTATATGAAAATTTAAAAAATAAGAAAAATGGATTTTATCCCAAATTTTTGTAAAATATGATTACTAATTTAATTGGCTGATACCAACTACCCCAATTTCCCGACATTCCCGACGCTTTCATTTCCTTGACATTCCCTGAAAACTGCCCAGCATAATTCATGAGAATGTGCTTTTTCCTGGATTGTTTACGATCGTACATATACATGTGTCAATGAGCAACATCTTAATTTTGAAATGTGAATTAGGACGACTCAATATACTCCTTATCAACCTGAAGTTGCTCAAGGAAGACTGGAAAGTTTGCTGAATTATCAGACCATGGTAGCAGACTTGACCGGTCTGGACGTCGCCAATGCATCTCTTCTGGACGAAGGGACTGCAGCAGCCGAGGCCATGGGGTTATGTTACAGGTGAGTTGAAACTATTGTCGCCAATTACAATCACTTATCCAAAGTGTACGAATCCTTCACCATGTGGAATTAACATTTTTAGTGCAAAGTACCAATAAGTTCAAACCTCATCATTTCGTTTGATTCACCAACACCACCAACTATAAAGTGCTCATTTTTATATCTAGACACAACAAGCGAAGGAAATTTTTTGTTTCCCACCTTCTGCACCCACAGACGTTGGCCGTAGTACAGACTAGAGCGAGGTAATACAAAACATAGCGACTTCATTAGCGAATATAACCCAGGGCATATTCTGAAGTATTGGCATTCTTCACGAGCAGTGTTATGGGAATTGACGTCACCGTTGGCAATTTGAACGAAATGGACTTCTCCAACAAGGACGTGTCCGGAGTGGTGATCCAGTATCCTAACACAGAAGGAAACATTGAAGATCATTCGGAACTTGTGGAGAAAGCTCGTGCCAACGGGGTAATTGCTATGCTATCAATGAAATGCTGTTGGTCAATGTTTAGGTAGTTGAGTAATTTCTTACTCATTTTTTCGTTTCTTGCAGACGCTGGTTGTCTGCGCCACCGATTTACTGTCCCTGACCATATTGCACCCTCCCGGTGAATTCGGAGTGGATATAGCCGTTGGTTCCAGCCAACGCTTTGGTGTGCCACTCGGATACGGTGGTCCGCACGCTGGATTCTTTGCGGTCAAGAACAGCCTGGTGCGTCTTATGCCGGGTCGCATGGTCGGGGTCACCAGAGACGCTGCTGGAAAGGAAGCCTATCGATTGGCTCTTCAGACCAGAGAACAACACATTCGCCGTGACAAAGCAACCAGCAATATATGCACTGCGCAAGCTTTGTTGGCCAACATGTCTGCCATGTATGCAGTTTACCATGGGCCGCAAGGACTAAAGGACATTGCCACCAGAGTACACAATGCCACTCTGATCCTAGCAGCAGGTTGGTTGCGAAATCGTGTAGCATTGTTTCGCAATGTCTCCCGCACAGGAATACGTTATTTATGGTACAAACAAATTATCTGCTCACCCAACAGGTTTAAAAGAAGCTGGGCACAAAATTGAAAACTGCACATTTTTCGATACCCTGAAGGTGAACCCTGAAACTGACATAAGTGAGATTAAAAATAGGGCAATTCAAAAGGAGATCAATCTTCGATATTACCCGGATGGGACGGTGAGCATTAGTCAATGGATAACCGTAATCAATGACCGGACCCTAAAGTTAATAATCAACAGTTTCTGAGAAAATGTTAATTGCGTGTTTCAGGTTGGGATTTCATTGGATGAAACAATCAAGGAAAATGATTTGGATGATCTGTTATGGATATTCATGTCAAAAAAGAAAGCTGTAAGCATTCCCTTTCCCGTTTATCAATCAAATTTGATGCATTTGAAAAAGTAACACCAGTTGATTTCCGAAAACAGGCTCAGATTGCCGAGTGCACATCGGAGATTCCCGAAGGCAGCATATTCAACACTCCATTTCGACGAAGTTCGTCATTTTTGACTCATTCCGTTTTTAACAGGTATTGTTATGTGGACATGTGTCTCCTGGTAAAGTATAATTTGGCAATTTTTTTCATGTAATGTGTTAAAGTAATATTACGAATTTCTTGCCAGTCACCATTCGGAAAACCGTATTGTGCGCTACATGAAGAGCCTTGAAAACAAGGATGTGTCATTAGTGCATTCCATGATTCCATTGGTAAGACATTAACATACATCCTTCATTTTATACGAATAAAACTTACACTCGTGAATGTAAGCATTTGGCTCGAAGTCAATTGATGCAAAAGTACTTGTTAATTTTGGCAAAAGCTGCTTTTGCACCAGCCAATTTCGAAGTTTTATTCGTACACTCGTGCCTCATCTCTTCAATAAATCTCACTAAATCATTGAATTTTTTTAGGGCTCCTGCACAATGAAACTGAACGGAACTACTGAAATGATGGTAAAACTGTTTTCAATAAAAAATAATAATAATAAAAAAAACTAATTTATCTCCCCACTAAAGATATTTTGGAAAAGTTTCATTTCGACATTTTCTTTTATCTTCCAAAGCCCTGTTCATTCCAACATTTCACGGATATTCATCCATTTGTCCCCTTGGATCAAGTCATGGGGTACCACCAGATGTTTCAGGAGTTGGAAAGAGACCTTTGCGAAATAACCGGCTATGACAAAATCTCATTCCAACCCAATAGGTGAGCGTTCTGGTACTTATTCAGTGCAAAGGAGTTGAAATAAATTATGATGCTATAACATCTTGTTTCACCGCACCAACAGCGGTGCACAGGGGGAATATGCTGGATTGCGTGCTATAAGATCTTATTTGGAAGCAAAGGGAGAAGGACACAGAAACGTAAATTCAATATTTCAGATATTGAAAGGGTAAAGAAAAAGCACATGTTTTCTAATTGTTACATTGTTTTAGGTCTGCCTGATACCAGTTTCTGCCCATGGTACCAATCCTGCCAGTGCTCAAATGGCAGGCATGAAGGTAGAACCGATAAACATCGCACGGGATGGAAATATCGACATGAAACATCTCAAAGCGAAGGTATTTCAGTAACACGTCAACTTAGACTTTGAAACTTGTTACATGAAGTATTTGTGAATTTCACGTTGTTTTCAACGATTTAGATGGAAAAGCACAAGGACAACTTATCGTGCATTATGATTACATATCCCTCAACCAATGGAGTGTTTGAAGACAATGTCAGGCAAGTAAAATATTTCAGCTCAACATTCCTAGTAGCGCAAATGACAACATGTGTAATCGTTCTGCAGGGAAGTGTGTGAACAGATTCACACGCACGGTGGCCAGGTCTATTTAGACGGGGCAAATATGAATGCTCAAGTGGGACTTTGCAGGCCAGGAGATTATGGAGCCGATGTATCTCACATCAATCTCCATAAAACGTTTTGCATTCCACATGGAGGTGGTGGCCCTGGGATGGGACCAATAGGAGTGTACGTATTCAGAAGTCCTAGCAAAACGATTTTTGCATTTGGACCGTATCGTGCTCATAAGATTGTTAATCGTGATTTCATTTCAGAAAGGCTCATCTCGGTCCTTTTTTGCCTTCCCATCCAGTTGTTAACCCTATGGCTTATTTGGGTAAACAAGCCAAATCGTTTGGCTCCGTAAGTGCGGGACCTTGGGGTTCGTGCGCTATTCTGCCCATTTCCTGGGCATATATAAAACTAATGGGAGCCAAGGGCCTACGCCGATCTACCCAAGTGGCCATTTTGAATGCAAATTATATGAGCAAACGACTTGAGCCCTATTTCAAAACGCTATTCAAGGGAACGCAAGGTATTTCATCAAAACAAGTAATTCCAACTGGAATCATTGGCCTAAAAATGGTCAGTGAGAAAGACACACTTGATCTATTTCCAGGCACAGTTGCTCATGAGTTCATAATCGATGTTAGAGACTTCAAAAAGACAGCAAATATTGAAGCAGTAGATATTGCTAAACGATTGCAAGATTATGGTATGCAATGAGGTCATGCTACATGTACAAGTGGAGGAAATAGTCTTTATCATTTATCGACCAATAAACAAACAAATATTTGTCTAATAGGATTTCATGCTCCAACTATGTCTTGGCCAGTAGCAGGCACTCTTATGATCGAACCAACGGAGTCCGAAGATAAAGCAGAGTTGGATCGTTTCTGTGATTCCCTTATATGTAAGTATCAAAGAATATTCCCAGTATTTTGAGACACATAGTTGAAAAATCCCCACAACTATCTTTTTTGCAGCCATTAGGAGAGAGATAAAGGACATTGAAGAGGGACGAATGGATTCAAGAATAAATCCCCTCAAGGTGACAGTAATCTGATTATAATTTAACTAGAAATCCCAGCTGTTAATTAAATTATTGACATCTTCACTGTACGATTCAGTTGTCACCACATACGCAAAAAGATATTTTATCATCAGAATGGGGTAGGCCATATTCAAGGGAGGTTGCAGCTTTTCCTGCAGTAAGTTCACATATGTTTCTGGAAAGTTCATATTTTTGCTTCAATTTAAAATGATTGTATTCCGTTTTTTATTTAGCCCTTTGTCAGACCAGATGTAAAACTATGGCCCACCGTTGGACGTATTGATGATGTTTATGGAGACACCCATCTCATATGCTCGTGCCCACCAATGGACCAATATCAGTCACCTTTTCTAGAATCAATTGAAGAGAAGCGACATGCTGCTACAGTTTAAACATGTGGTTTTTCAATTCGTATTAGAAAATATATGCCTGAAATGTCCATTCTTCATCATAAAAAATGTTGTCAGTTACTAATATTTTATGTGTGATGAAGGAAATGGTGGTAAATTCAATGTCATTTGAAATGATAAGTACAAATTTATCGCAGATGCAATTTGTTAGTATTTTCTGTAAAGCTTTCAAACTTTAAAATGCTGTTCTTATAATATGAGGTAAAAATAAAATTAGGATTTATATTAGAAATAGTTTTGTGAATTTTATAAAGCAGGGTGTCCATAATAAAGCAGGGTGTCCATATATGAATCTCACTTATTTTTTAAGTTTACAGTATACATTGAGATGTTTTTTCGTTTGGTATGCAAGATAAGTTCAATATCAGTCAAACACCAAGGCAAACAATTTCATTACGAGCTGGATTTCCGTGTCCAACTTTCAAAAGTTTTACAGGGATAAGACAATGTGAAAAAAAACCTGTCAAGACTGAAAGAGCAATAAAATTGTGTCAAAACAATTTATCTCTTTCTAATGCAATGTTTTCGTCGTGTACACAAACAATTAGAGGTGAATGTAGACAACAAAATTAGCATTAGTTTTCGCTTGAAGTGCAAAAAATTTAAATTGCTTGACCCTTACAGATGTAAGTTGAACTAATTATGCCAAAAAGGCAGGTAGTGCATAATATAGTAATTTCAATCCAAAATACATTTTTTGAAAATGGGTTCTTCAGGGTGTTATAATTTACATTATTTTATCACATTTACCCGATTTACCTATATATATACAGCGCAGTAATAATAATAATTATTTTGTAGCAATTATACTGAGTGATACTAGTAGTAGCTCATTTCATGAGGCTACAATTGATAAATTACTGAACCCTTCAAAATAACCCAAGGTCCAAAATTTCAATTTGGTAATAAATGTATCTATTTTATAATCTGACTAGCTGAACTCTGACTACGATAAATTACAGCACCAACGAAATTAAATCCTGCAGCTAAAACAAAAACTGGAAACCATCGACCATGAGATTGGGTAACCAGTTCTGCCGTGAGAGGCCCACATAATATACCAGGTATGGTAGCCTATAAATACACACGTGGATATTAGTGGCTATTTCCATTAGGGGTGTCAATCCCAAAAAAGAATAGAGTTGAAATTAAAATTGAATTTGACTAATTGGTGTGCGCATCCCCAAATGCCTACGAAAACTGGTTTGGCAGGTTTTATTAGCCATATGCACATGCGCACACCAATTAGTCAAATTTAATTTCAATTCCAACTGAATTCTTTTTTGGGATTGACACCCCCTATTATCTGCTAAACCTACCTAGAATAAAATTTAAAATTGAGCTCACCAAGGTATTGGAAACTGCAAATGTGATTCCTGCATGATTTGGGGCAACATCAGCGTGATTGGTTAAATGACCTGGTGAATTGCAAGCAGCTAATCCCATTGACAATGAAACAAAACTGAAAATGACAATTTTAAATAATTAATCAAACCCAACTATTGGAGATTTGCAGAACTGATGACATTATTAATAACAACTCACATGACAGCAAAAAACAGATTGCTGACTGCACAAAAACAAAGCAGAAATATTCCAGGGCCCAGCAACCCTATGGTGGTCATCAGTCGGCGCACGGAGAGCACTGACCACTTGCGAGTGATTAATGAATCAGCAAGGTGACCAGCCGCTGAAACAATGGAGGATTTTACAAAACTAGTTGTAAAGTAAATATAAATCAGATTACAGTAGAAAGAAAGCTCACCCATTCCAATAATAGAATTTACAAAATAAGGCACAGCAGTTAGACTGATGTCTTCTTTGTTTGCTCCGAGGCTTCGGGCTAAATAGGTGGGCAACCATTGCATTATTATATAACTCGACCAATTCATAGAAAAATGGGCAATATACATGGCCCAGAGAGGCCAGTGGATAATGAATTCAGTCCATCGCACACTCGTGCTGGAATACTATAATTAAATGAACATAATTCTTGAAGCTTAGTACGATTTTTATATTTTAGAGCAAATGAAGGAAAAAATAAACATGTTGTACCTTTGGAAATACCATAGGCAATTCTTCCTCTGATAACCGACTAGTGTCTTGAAAGAAAATTAACCACAAAAGAACCCAAACCATCCCTAAACTTCCAAAAGAATAAAATATCCATTGCCACGGCAAAAATGGACAAACCTGCAAGTGATATAATATATCTCGTTATTAGGAAATAAATTTCAATATCATCACTATAAGTTCTGTTAAATTTAATATGCTTACAATTGCAGCTATGGTTTGACCTAAAGTGCCGAAGCCTACCAAATACGCGAAAGATCTTGACCGCTCCTCTACAGGAATGGTGTGAGCAAAAACGTGAAATATGGTAGGCAACCCTTTCAGAAACAGACAAAGATAATCACGGTTACAATAATGATTAACTGAAAACATAAAACTTCATGAAGTGACCAGGAAAAAATATTCCATTTCGAAGCAATCTCAATTGCAAAAATCTTTCAGAACACGTATAATTTCATTATTGAATCATGGAACATAATTTTCTGTGAGTTTGAATCAACACTTAAATATTTACCTAGCCCTTCACCAAGACCTAAAACCACACGTGTGGCAATTATTAAATATACAGAGGATGCCACCAGTGGAGTTAGCAGAGTAGATAAAGACCATAGAAATACTGCAACTGTTAGAACTGGCTTTCCACCATACCGCCGAGCTGCATTCGCACCTAAAATCTGAAAATGAATTGCAAGAGACATCTCAGGGTTGCAGAAGCAGGGTTGGGAGCAGATCAGTCAACTTGATCAAGTCCCTCGATCTACCATCGTAGATGGCTGCAATTACCTGAAGGGGCGTTAAATAATACACAATAAACAAACTAAGGCCAGCTTTTCGTACCTGGCTCGTAAAATATCCAAAAGCAAACGAGCTGAGTATCCATCCTTGCAAATGAAGGCTCCATTTGAACTCATCGGTCATTGGAATTATGGCAATTGGCATCAAAACCCTGTCAGCTGCATTTATAAAATTTGCTATTGAGCAAAACGCAACAGTTCTCGATGTTTTCGGTAGCATCTTGATTCAACTGGTAGGAAACGATAACAATTATCTAAACTGTCCTGAGAACTCTAGGCTTTAAGCAGTTTCTCAAAGTTCACTGAAGTAAGTAGAACATGGGAAATTGGCTGCACGGCAACATGCTGTTGACAGACAGTAATGAACCTCATAATAATTGAGGATGAATCCTTTAAAAAAGTCTGTAATGGTACTTGAACAGTCCTTCTCGGTTGTACCTGTTACAAAATTTCAACGAAAACAAGGGTAATTTCAACGGTATTTACCACCCGTTGCACCTCTATCGAATTTCAACGTGGCCATTTTAAAATTGCATCTCTGCCTATTGAAAGGACATAAGCAAAAGCGCCGTGACAAACTTACCTAGCGTGAGTGAATATAATGCGCAGACTAGCACATAATTGACTATTCGCTGATTTGTGAAATCCAATATTTAAGGCGTATTATATTACGTACATGTGCAGACGTAAACC
>JAQGAF010002840.1:0-20261 GCA_034687865.1 Kryphioiulus occultus
GTTATGAAAAACCGGACAAAGGCGGACAGGGGGAGGGGGGGTCAAAAAAGCACGAAAATTCCAGGACGTCCTTTATGAATGGCCCCTAACTGTGTTGTAAGTAAGCCAGCATTCTTAAAATACGTGTTTCATAATAAGTACTAATTTAAAAGAGAGCGAAGGGGTGTGATTAATGCTTGTCTGATTGTAATTCAGAAAATTATAATACAAATAATAACACGAGGCACTCAACAACTCACTTCCCGCCTTTATTTGCAATTCCTAGAGGGTCATCAGCGCCTCCTACAATTTACGTTACATTTTGATCTGTGGCCAAGATTTGCAGCTGAGCCTGTTTGCGGAAAGTACCCGGATTAATGACATGACATCATAGAAAATTCGCCGCCATCTTTGTTTGTGTAATTGGTGCAGGAGCCGTGCGCAGTGAACATAATATAATCGAAGGAAATGTAAGTCGTTTTTCGTATTTTTTAAATAATCGACATATTTTTGGAAGTATGTATCATTTCTAAGATAATCGGGAGAATCTGCGGGGCGAACGTCTGTCGAAAAAAACTCCGAAAATCGGATTAAAATGGCGTGAAAATTGTAACTTCGTCAAGATTATGCTTCACATCAAGAAATGGGAATTTTTCGTTCTACATTATTAAGGCCTAGATTTTTGTTGTTGTACCTGATTTCGGAGTAGTTTTATCACTCGCTTTGATCCTGAAAGATAATGATTGGAAATAGGAAGGCCACTCGTTTCATTTCCAGCCTGTTCTTAAACGTGGGCGTACCGGTAGACGACTGCAGATTTGTCAAAAGGTCTTTTAACGACCATCAGCTATAGGCCTATACGTGAATGTGTCATATGTAAAGATTGGTTTTTCTTTTATATTTTTCGCTGTAAGGCTTTGAGTGATCCGATGCTACAGCGCATCAAAGTTTGATGCTATAAATATAAAGTGTGTATGTTCTTAGATGCTATCTCCAATCACCCGCAGTCGTGAGCGGTGATAATCAAGAGATTCTATTCTCTTCTATATCTTGATCATAAAATAATCATTGCCATTTCTCCCCGTTGAAAAACATTTTGATCATGTTAGGGATTAAGCTTTTAAAATTTTATCTAATAGACCTATAAGATTAAATTGGCCTTGGCTCTAACCTACACGTCGCTTATATTCATGAGCAACGATTAGATTGTCAGTTCAGAACTTCCAACTCTGCTATGGTGCTTTGGATCCTTTATTTTTGTCTGAGGGGTAGTCAGACGACTGCTGAAATTGCTAAGAATAAAAAAAAAATTCATAATGAGTGAGTTTAGTCAGGCCCTAGAATTTTCATTTCAATTAGGGGACGTTCAACTACTATGCCATCATCTTTGTGGGATTTGCAATGATCATTTCTCTTTCAAATGAAAATTATTGAAATCCATCATGTGTAGGCTAAATTGCAATCCAGTTTTGCAAAAATTTGACCCACAACTTTTTGTAATACATATATGTGTGACATCATTAGTTAGGTTTGATAAAAAAAATCACTCAATTCTATATTCGCGCAATTGTGGCAGAGTTTTGAAAAGATGAGTGTGCTAATGTTGAGATGGGAGGTCCGAAAATCACGACCTAATACGCCAACGTTCCCTTATAATGGCAGAATGGCCATTGACTTGTTTTTGTTGTTATCAGATTAAGCTATCAGTACAGGCCTATGTTGCTTACTTCATTTTGGTTGGCCCGTTGCAAGCTTAATCATTCATTTTGATATGAAACGATTTCGACAGGATGATGAAGCTGAGTGATAATACACGCCTTAATTTTTATTAATCACTGTCGCATGTTTAAAATTGCACAGCTATAACGCCTTCCTTGAAGTGTGGAGCTGCTAAGAATTTTTGTAATATTCAGTAGTGAACGTCTTAAAAATTTGAACTCGGTACTGCCAGTTTGCTAGATCTGCCAAACCCACTTTTCAGTGACATATTCATGTAAGTATGGCTACAGCGTTGTTATAATTCTGACTATGTTGTGGCATACAGGTTTGTCTTTTTCTTGACAAAAATTATTCTCTTTGCGAAGATTATTCAATATTTATATCCTGAAGGCACGGAATCTTTTAAATAATACCGTATAAATGGACGACGTGATAGCCTAGTTAAAATCGCTATGGCACATTACTGCTTAGTTTTGATCAAGAATTTCTTTTTAAAAGGTCTGCAGAGGCGGGTACTAATGGGCCAGCTGGCCAACAGCCACCTCAGGGTCCTACTGGCCAAAGGAACCCACAACAGGCTGCAACAAGCAACAGTTTACAACACACTCAGGCCCAAGTTGATGAAGTAAGTACGGTACATATATACATGACATTTACAGATTCAATCTGCCATTTTATTATCAATTTTGAGTTGTTGTTTTGTGCAAGAATCAAGTTGCCTAACTTGCAATCAGTCGTATTAATGATTTTATCCTTGTATTTTATCTTTATATCTTTTAATCTCAGACAGCAAAATAATCATTGTTGACATTCAAAAGTCTCTAGATTAATAATTTTCCACTTTTCCTTAAATAACATCAAAGTTGATGAGGCTAATGAAATCAATTTGATTTGCATCTATTAATCTGCTTTGTTAGATATATGGTATAAGATACCATATCTACATGGTCATGGTCATGTATGAAACAGCTGATCACACCTTAGAACATACCTGAACTAAAATTGAATTAAATTCATTGTACTGGAGAATCAAGTTGATCGAGTGATTCCACATTTGACAATTTTTTTAGGATTTCTTGGTAGCATTTCAGTGCATGCGCACAATTGTCACCTGCCACAATCTAATCGAGAATATATTTATGGAGCTGCTAGGGTCAAAAAGTATCATATACAAGATTGTCTAAAATCACTCCTATTTGCTAACTCGTCTGCTAGCTACATTTGCTAGTTATATAGGCCTACACTTATTCCTATTGCATACAGGAAATTTAAATATCATTGTATAAGATGTCTGTTTTTCTCTCAGAATCTTTCCATGTTCTCTATGTTTGATGGGAGTTAAACCATTAGTGCATTTAGGCTATGTTGTAAGATTTTGTGTTTTGGCAACCACACATACCGTGACATACGTTATGGTTAGGTGGCACACATCATTTGGATTTAAATCAGGCGATTGAGTAGGCAATTAAATAGCCGAATTGATCATATTACGTGTATATCTTTAATATTGTTGCTTATTGAAGGCAAATATTTTGATGTCGGTTTGTAAATAACCTTGTGTCGGATTTAACTTGCGCTACTAACTTTTCTGCTGCAACTTTTTCAACTCTTTCATTGAAGTATTCAAAGTAGGCTGAATCTATGACACAAAAGTTAAAGATAATAAGTTTTCCTTGTGTGGATGCTGGCCTATAGCATGATATACACACGCAGGGTGATCAAAATGTCTGAAATAGGTTTGTTCTGTAAATATGGTTTTTGACTCTGGGCACCCTGTCTATGATTATGTGATGAAGATTACACACACAAGGACTACTGTAAACGCCTAGCTAATATAAAAGGTAGATTGGTCCGTTTGCACCTTGGAATATTTCAGCGAGTTTTCTCGAGGTTAACATCATATATAGCGTTAATAACTGCTTGTATTGTTAAACCATCTATCCAAAATGCGTCATTACAAAAAGACATTCCTAGATCATGGCTTGATGTGCTATAATAGATTGAGCCGTTAGTCAAAAATTTAACCATCTATTCTGATCATCTGCAGAAGAAAAATTTAAATATCATCAATTACTGGCCCCTCGGACAGATAAAGAAATATTTGTACATTGCAATTTTTATATTCAATCAGGTAGTGGGAATTATGCGAGTAAATGTCAATAATGTATTGGGAACGAGATTCGAAATTGACTGAGTTGGATGATCGAGCAGGTGAGGGAGTGTGGCTCATGTAAGCATGAAAAGGTTGTAGCAGAGAAACTTGACCAGCGAATCTGAATCCCTCTGCTTATTTCGGATTGAATACCTGCACTGATTTTAGGGATGTTTGGTGGCTGTTATTGTGCCACAGTGTATGCACTGGTCTCCATCTCAGCTCCAATCTTAAATACCCTTATTTATACTATTTTTCTTTTCTTTTGTCTTTTCCTTCTTTGGATGTTTCGTACCTGCTTGGTACATGCTGCTAGCACGTAGAAATCCTGCGTACCAATGTGGAAAAAGCATTGGAAGGTGATCATAAGTTGGCAGAATTGGATAATCGTGCAGGTGAGAGGGTGTAATGGATATGGGATAAAAAGGAGTCCAACTTGAAAGCCTTCACAATAGTATTTGTTCTCCAATGTTTCTACCATATATTTACGTTTTCTCATTTCCATGGTGTATGTCCATGTCTCTAATTAGGTCAATGTCGTTTTTCATTGCCCCTCTATGCCACTTTTAGATGTAGTCACCAAAATCTGTAGAATTCAGTTCCTTCTAAAAAGTAATCTAATGAATTACATTAACAATCTTGGGCCTCTTGGCACCAAGCTGGCTTAACTTTGACATTCAGTGGGTAAACGACATCCGGTAAATTAGTGGATGAACCCCATGGTTGCTGCATTTCACATTCTTTTTCTCATGACTTCCGATTAATTCTGAAATATAAAAGATTTGCATGTCAGCTCATTTAGCGTTAAATTTTCTAGTTGAGCGATTCATGTTGCCCACATATAATTTCTTCGCTCGTTTTTAATTCATTGGTGTCATTCTTAAATAATAGAAATGAAAACTTCTTTTTAATGTTTTCATTTAGCTTATAAATTTTGCTTTTTGGTTTGTGGCTTCCTACATCATCATTCTAGAGGATTTTCAATGTCATATCGAACTTATGTAAACTGGCCATTACTATCTAAATTCTCTAAGCATGTTTATTAATGTCCTCTGCTTATACTTTATTTTTGAGCTAAATTTTTGAAGAATCATTACTAAAAATCATTTACCTCATCGCCATTTTCTTAGTTTTATGATTCACCCATGTTCAAATATGAGTTTGGCTACCTGACAGTGTAATGGGTACACACTGGCTAACGTGGCCACATCACTGAGTGTTGTTTTCGTGCTTTGTTGTGGCACCTTTTCTTCCTCTGCCGTTATGTTCTCTCATATTGGCTTCCAAGTCTTTTGTGCATGTTATTCTGTAATTTGAATACCAAGCTAAGCCTATGCAAGCCCTTGTTAGGCGATTACTGGAAATTTTATACTTAGATTTGGAAATCTGAACATTTGAAATGTGCATCTTTTACCATTGTTAAAATTCAACCTATTCATCAGATTTGATTTGGAGCTGATTAATGGCCCTAATTGGGTTGATGTTTTACAATACACCCCCACTGACCCCAACTGATTGTAGGGTGTCGAGTTGAATTGAATAAGGGGTTGAAAGGAATGTAACCAATTGCTGTTCTTTTCAGAAAAATAATTAAAACAGGAATTTTGTTGTTTGGTTGCAACTTATTTAATCCAAAGGTGCTTTATGACAATTTCATATGTTAAAAATTTCAAATGTCCAGATTTATATACATTGTTTAAAACCATTCATAGTTATTTAATCTCATTTATCAATTTGACAATAACTATGAAGAGCTCAAAGAAGCGTGATTACATTTTTGGCAATATTAACACAAAAAATGAGAAAAGTGTCCACGTCTTATCATTTGTTTGAAAATTATGCAGATGATGTGATTGGAAAGTTTCATTTTACATGAAAATATATGCCAGGAAATCTAAATTGATGGCACCTTGAGTGATTCTTAGTGGCCTAGCGCATTTTATTGGCTTTTAGTGTCTTAAAATTCCTGTATTACATAAAGATTTACTTGTTTATTATAATGTCCTCGTTCAGATGCCCTGCAGCAAGGAGCATCACAATTTGAACAACAAGCCGGAAAACTGAAGCGAAAATTTTGGTGGAAAAATTGCAAGGTAATGTTTTTTTTATGCAAAATGGAAAGTTTTGTTTATCTCCTATAGAGACCAGTTTGAATCGATCCAAGCGCGTTCTAAATTCTGTAATTATTATGCCACCTAACTGTCAGGTTGTTACTTAAGTAATTGAGAGGGCCTTATCTAAAAACTTTATATATTGGATGCCTTGAATGAGGCTATATCTATTTTACAGGAAAAGAAAAATGTAACTATTGATACAGGCATCACAGCTGTAATATTTAAGTTATTTTGTTATCAATATTCCAGATGCTTGCTATAATGATTGGCATTGGGGTTGTAATTGTAGTTATAATTGTTGACCCTTAGTGACCTTCACTTAGTTTTGGCGCCCATATAGGTGGCGCTTCTCTCTGCCCCTGAGGCATGGAATGCACATTACTGTAATTCCAAGCGACCTGTCTTTCTTCAGTCAAGCTTTTCTCCACGGACAGGACAGGTCACAAATTTCTCACTCATGTTTTTTGGCTAATCATTGCTGCTTTGTTGTTTTGTTTTCGGCTAACTTTGGTGAATTTACTGTTCGGAAAATAACTTAATAAAAAGGTTAGTTGCTCTGATCATTTGACTCAATAGTCAACAAAGGTTATGGGGCCAGCACTAACCACAGCAATGATTGGTTACAAAGAGAAATTTCTGTTAGGTTAGCTGAGTGGGTGCCTAAGCCCAGGTCGGGCTTCGCAGTTTTCTCCTGTTCCTCAGCGAGCTATAGCAATCAACCTCATCCATCCGGTAGCAACTCCTAACCAGGGATGGCTAAGGCTGGGAAACGAATTCCCCCTTTGGATGGGACGAATTGGGCCTCATGGTCAGGTCAAATACGGCTTCTCCTACGTCAGCTGAAGTGTCTTCATGTCCTTCAACCAAAACCAGAGAACCCGATGACTGCTGTTGAAACAGAGGCCTGGGACAATGCCAATAACATGGCTATGCTGCAACTAGGCACACTGGTAATGCCCAGTCTCACCATCACAATGTCTCGTTGTGGGACGGCAGCGGAGATGTGGGAATACTTACGCAACCGCTACGAGCGCACTGGATTAAACGCACAGCTCTACTTGCGGCTTCGTTTCTTCAGTGCAAAGATGCTGCCAGGCCAGACCATGCAGCAGTTTATTACTTACGTGGAGGACTTGGCTCAGCAACTACGTGATGCACTCGGACGTGACATCGAACCTCTCGACCATGTCACGGTCCTGCTCAATGGCTTGCCGGACAGCTATCAGGGGATCATCCAGGCATACGAAACTCAACCCTTGCAAGACCTGACTGTTGTTAAAGTTCAGGCTAGGCTGTTGGATGAGTACACCAGGCAACAGGAGCGCAAGGGTGGCAACCGCCAGCCATCTGCACTTCAGCCGGCTCTCGCTCTCAATACAACCGGTAACTCCAAGAAGCGACGTAGTTGGAAACAACGGTATAGAGGCAAAGCCGGCACCAGCGCTACTGAACAAACCAACGATGGCCATCCTGCAACCCCAGCCAATGCTGGTCAGCGGGATGCAGCTACTGCAAACGCACCGGTCACCTCGTCGCAAATTGCCGAACAAAGCAACGTGATCTTGAGGTTGGCAGGGGCATTCGTCTAAGCCAGCAGCAGCAACCTGCACATCCGGTCCCAGGATCCAGCAGAGAGCATGCTAGGGTCGCCACAGAACTCGGGGAGAAATGGGCTCCCAGTACATCTGCAGCGTTTCCAGCCACCGAACCCTGGTTGATGGACTCCGGAGCCTCCTCGCATATGACTTCAAATCGGAATGTTTTCACTACGTACCAGCAACAATCTGACATCATCCGGCTTGCTGACAATAGCACCATCCAGGTGATCGGAATAGGAGACGTGGACATTCAGGTCATTATGCCAAATGGTGAGCGACAAAGCGTCGTGTTTCACAACGTGCTTCACACTCCGGCATTGGCGAGGAATCTGCTAAGCGTTTCCAAGCTGACTGATGCGGGATGCGCGGTGTCTTTCGGAAAGAACAGTTGTCGCATCATAAAGGGACGTCGCAGGCTTATTGCTATAGGCCAGAGGATTGGTGACCTCTACGAGCTGAACATTATTTCACCCATCAACCCTGGGCAAGGCCAGGAGCAGGCCAATGCTGCAGCTATCTGTATCCATCGGTGGCATCGCCGGTTTGGCCATCGGGACACCGCAGCCGTGCGGGAGCTACTGGCTAAGGGAATGGTCTCCGGTGCCACAGTGGCTGACTGTGACTGCACTTCAGACTGTACCGTCTGCTCTTTATCTAAACTTGTGCAGCTTCCATTTCACACAAGCACATCAAGAGCAAAACAACCCTTTGACCTCCTGCATTCGGACGTGGTGGGCCCCATGCGTACGCCATCGGTATCTGGAAACCGGTACTTCTTAACAGTTATCGACGATTTCTCCAGATTCGTGGCAGTCACCGTCATTAAATCAAAGGCCGAAGTTCCTGGAGCAGTCAAGGACTACATCACCGTCATGTCCAACAAGTTCGGACGATCACCTAAAACGTTCAGATCCGACAATGGACGTGAATATGTGAATTCCGAGCTGGCATCTTTCTTTCGGGAGCGTGGTATCGTCCATCAACTAACGGTACCATATACACCCCAACAGAACGGGGTAGCAGAAAGAAAGAACCGGACACTCCAGGATATGGCCCGCTGTATGCTACGAGATGCAGCATTACCCCAGCGTTTTTGGGCGGAGGCAGTCAGTACGGCAGCGTACAACCTTAACCGTCTGCCAACTCGCCGGGAGAAAGTAACACCACTTGAAGCTTTTTTGGGTCATAAACCGGACGTCGAACACTTGCGCATCTTTGGGTCATGTGTGTTCACACTCATTCCTGAAGCCCAGCGACAAGGCAAGTTCGGCGATCGAGGAAGAGAGGGAGTCATCGTGGGATACAGTGACGTATCTAAGGCATACCGTGTCGCTGATCCATCAACCGGTGCTTTTTGGTTGACCCGATCGGCAAAGATCATCGAGTCCCCAACTGCTGCACCGGATGTTAATGATGACGACTTAGACTTTGCTCCATTGTCCTCGCTTTCTAAAACACCCATTGGCGGTGATGTTACTCGGCATCGTGCCGCTACAGATCCAGGTCCAGTCACAAAGACGGAACCGGAATTCTTCCATGATCCGACTCCGGAGTGGGAAGAGGATGAAGAGTTTCACCAGTCTCTGCTGGACTATTCTCGCAACCGACGAGAAGCGCCTGATGACCTGTTCCAGCCTGAAGATTTGGACTCTGTTTTTGGGTCTGCAGATGAGGGGAGCCCCGTACGGTTGACATCCACACCGGCTCCTGTACCTCACCTAATACCAGCTCCTGTTACCCAGCCTTCTCCTGTACCAGCTCCAAGACGTGGTAGACCGCCTGGTCCGCGAGCACCTCCACCGCCTCCAGAACGTTCATCACAACGCATACGTGATCGACAGCAGAAGACAAGTTTACACGTCACCTTTGCTGTCCAGCCGGTAGAGCCGACTTCATGGGAAGACGTTCTTCGCCTGCCGGAGCCTGAGTGACAATGTTGGACCACAGCAGCGCAGAACGAGATACAGTCACTTGATAAACATCAGGTTTGGGAACTTGTGCCACTTCCAGCTGGAAAAAGGGCTATAAGTGCCAAGTGGGTATTCAAAGCCAAGAGAGATGCTTCTGGCCACATCATTACCCACAAGGCCAGACTGGTCGCTCGTAGATTCACACAATGCCATGGACGTGACTATGATGAGACATTTTCACCTGTTGTACGTCACGACACCGTACGCACTTTGTTTGCCGTCGCTGCTGCGCAACACTTACACGTCCGGCAGCTTGATGTGGTGACAGCCTATCTTCATGGTGATTTAGAAGAGGAGCTGTATATGGAACAGCCTCCGGGATTCATCGTACCAGGCCAAGAGACCAAGGTGTGTCGACTGCTGAAAAGCCTTTATGGCTTGAAGCAGTCCGCACGGGCTTGGAATGCCAAGATAAACGATGTTATTCAACAGCTTCACTTCACTCGCAGCAGTGCAGATCCCTGTTTGTACGTTCGGCGGAACAAGGCAGGAGACATCACTTTTCTACTGCTCTATGTTGATGACCTTCTCGTCGCTGGACGCGATGAGCAATCAACTGCTGTAGTCAGCAAACAGCTTGCAAGCTACTTCGAGCTTCGTGACTTGGGGACTGTCTCTTCGTACCTCGGGATTCAAGTTCAGAGGGAGGCAGACGGTTCTTTCCTGCTCTCTCAATCTTCAAAGATCACTGCATTATATGAGCTAGCTGGTCTTGCCAATTGCAAGGGAGCTCGAACACCAATGGAAGCTGGTTTTCTGACATCTACGGACACGAGCCCACGTATGAAGGATAACCATCTTTATCGTAGGGTGTTGGGCTCACTCCTCTACTTAGCAACCGTTACCCGACCGGACATTGCAGTTGCCACTGGAATCTTAAGTCGTCGTGTTGAGTCACCGACAGAATCAGATTGGAAGGCCCTTAAGCGTGTTGTACGCTACCTGTCATCAACTAGTGAACAGAGACTTCGACTCCCTTCCACCGGTGGCACTACATTGACCTGTTTCGTCGACTCAGACTTAGCAGGTGACAGGTCCAACAGAAAAAGTACCAGCGGTTTCGTGTTTCGACTCGGCACCTGCACGATTGCATGGGGTAGCCGGAAGCAGACCATTGTGGCCCTGTCAACAGCTGAAGCAGAGTACGTTGCCGCGTCGACAGCCTGTAGAGAGCTCCTCTGGCTCCGGCGTTTGCTCTTCGATATGGGGCTGCCATCACCAGAACCCATCGTTGTCTTGGAGGATAATCAGTGCTGCCTGAAGCTTATCAATGCAGACGGCTCCAGCTCCAAGACCAAACATATAGACATCGGCTATCACCATGTCCGTGACCTGAGGCAAAAAGGAATCATCCGCCCGGAGTATTGCCCCTCCGAACAAATGTTGGCCGATGTATTCACGAAGCCACTGTCTTTCGATACATTTAAGCGCTTCGTCCGGGAACTTGCTTTGGTGAGTGGCGATGCCTAGCGGTACCAGTTGTGTACCGGAGACATTTCCGCGGTTTGCTATATTCTTGCATCATGAGCAGAGTTAAGCGAGAGGGAGTGTTGACCCTTAGTGACCTTCAGTTAGTTTTGGCGCCCATATAGGTTGCACATTCCTGTAATTCCAAGCGACCTGTCTTTCTTCAGTCAAGCTTTTCTCCACCGACTGGACAGGTCACAAATTTCTCACTCATGTTTTTGGCTAATCATTGCTGCTTTGTTGTTTTGTTTTCGGCTATCTTTGTTGAATTTACTGTTCGGAAAATAACTTAATAAAAAGGTTAGTTGCTCTGATCATTTGACTCAATAGTCAACAATAATAATAGGTAAGTGAACGTGTCAGTTATTTTCTTTGATTATGACGCTTTATTTATTTTGTTTGCAGATGTGGGCAATTCTTATTGGGATTGATATTATCATTATTATTGTTGGTGAGTTTTATTTTCTTTAATTTTTTTATTTTAAACTGTTATTTTTTTTTATTTTTTTATTTTTTACTTTTTAATTTTATTTTCTTGTTTTAATACTTGCATTTAAAATTAATGGAACTCACTGGTATTAATTGACCAATTCATAATTTGACGTTCGGTTTATCTGTCTAAAGATTTCAATAAGGATTTGTTTGCCCTGTCAAATTACAGAATTCTTGTTGAGATAAATTTTTAAGCTTATTGGGGCTTCGTGTTTAGATATTTAGATCTTGTGAATTGTTGTTTATCAAGACGGTCGCTGTTGTCATTATTCATGACTACCTAGTCTAAATTATTGTCATAATAATAATAAGGCAGTATAAAAATCCATAGCAAGAATATTTCTGTTCGTACAATAATTTCCATAAATTTGCATTGTATCAGGTAGTTCGGTGTTAATTTTTTATCTCCACGTTTTTGGTTGACGACTTAAAACCCTTTTTGGTTTTAAATAGTTCTTCACCACGAAAGTATGGTTGGCAGAATTTTCATACCACATTTCTTTTAACCTTCAAACTAATGTTAACCTATAATTTTATTTGATTACATCATCGAATGCTGCTTTTGGCTAAAGCGGCAGATTATGCACAGTCAAAATGCAGGTGTCAGCGTTACAATTTTTTTATTTATTCCTTTATTTATTTTTTAATTTCACTGTTTTTTATTCGGGGTGGGAGAAGGGGGAAATCAGATGTTAGGATGAGTAATTACTATTTAACAGCAAGGCGTCTACTCTTGCATTATTTTTGCGCATTTTGTCATATTTACTGTGCTATGTCAGTGCTCTGCATATTTGTTAGCTACTAGTACTGCTTTTGTTGTAGCGTCCAAAGTAACGTTGTGCACCTGAGGTATGCATCTGTGTAAATGTATTTTAGGAGGCCATAGTACATGTACGCATTTCACTGATTCTCAGCACAGCTCTTGTAAATGCATTGAAAGATTAGAAAGAATATCTAAGTTATCCTTTTCTATGTGATAAGCCCCATTTTTGAACACAAAGAGTTGCGCACGTACAACTTGTAACAAAATGTTTCACGTCTATGGTGTTGCCTAGTTATATGGTGCATACTAGTAACACCAGACACCATCCATAACGTGTATTTGTATTTATGTTGCACTCGTAACTGCCTGTACGTTTCCTTTGCACGATTGTAGGGTGGGTGGCAACAAAGTACTACTAAAATGTATCTATAAGGTATTTACCTTCACTGCGATACTATCTTCATGCTTCAACTCATTATTCATACACAGCCTTGATGATATTACATCTTATGGCCTAATTTAGTTAAATTTCCTAATAAATCTGTCTTATAAACCATGGCATGCAATAGTTATAAATTTGAGAAAAACATTCAGAATAGTGAAGAAATGGTTGATTTAAAAACAATTACAATTAATTCAGAATTTATCACTTTTGATTTTCTCAAAAGCAAATATTTTAAAACAGGTTGCCAAAATGTCTGATTTTCTTTTTCTGTCTGTATGGAACTTTACATCACTGCTCAGCATCATCTAGATGTGCAAAGACATAACATTTGGCAAATAGATACTAAAATATGGCATTATCTGTAAATCTGCTATTGTATGTCTTGGGACATATCTAGTTACTGATGACATTTCTAATCAACTTTTCTTGCTTTATCTGGGTTTTGTAGAAACTGGGTTCCCATTAAGACAAAATCATGCTTTTTTAAACATTACCTTAAACATTTCTGTTAATTTTCTTGTCATGATCGTGTGGTAGAGCTTCAGATTGCTTCCTCCCTAATAGATATTTTGTGCTACTGTTAGTAAAAGTTAGAAAACCTCTGAAAGCGTGCAATTTTGCATGGCTTTTCACGTATGTTGTTGCTGTAATATCAGCAGTATGAAAATCTGAATTATTGTTAACGTATTAACGTAGTACGGTGATTAACTTATTTCTTACAGAAATCAGTTACAGATCACATTTCGAGCAAAGTGAAGCTATTTATTTTCTCTATTCATGTTTAGTGTCTGCTCATCAATTTTTTCTTACTTTCTATCTGTTGTCAATAACTTTTCTCTGAATCTGTCAACTTTCTGTGATTCTTTCAATGTTTTCCAGCTTGGGTTGCCAGCGGCTAAGGGAACTCGTCTGAACCATCTTTCCATGCAACATGTAAACAGATGCTGCATCGTCTAGCATTAAACATGCCACCATTTTGGTTGTTTGGGTTTTTGTCTTCAGTTCAGAGCCTTCTGGTTAATTTTCATTGTAATTATTTTGGATACCTTCTAGTTCTCTTACCTGGAGTCTATGCTATTTTTAATATATACACTCTTCTTTTATTTTTCTTGAATGCTTGCCAAGTTTGTCCTTTTCGTTTCTATTGTCTAATGGTTGAAAGCTTTTTTGTTTTGCCGTGAAATTGTGTTCTCATAGCCTCGATCTCCAAGTTCCATACTAGCTTAGCTTGATTTTTTTCCCATGGACTCAATACGGGCATGATTTGAATTTACATTCCATTTTGTCCAACCTTTTTATGTTGGTTTATTGCTGGTTTGCCCAAATTCGTATACATTTTGTATATATTTGAGCTATGCTCCATTCCCAAATTCTATTTGCAGTAAATTATCTGTGAAAGCATGCTGATCTGGTTTAATATCAGCTAATTCTGACAGGGATGACTTGCTGTGTTGCAGTTTTCCGAATTGAACTCACCAGATGTTGTTCAAATGAAGTTGCTGCAGAATTTCCAAGCACATTTGGTGAATTCTGTAATATTATTAATAAGAAAGTCTCAATCTTTTGAGCCAAGCATTTTGAGTTAATCAAATTCTCTTTGCTAATCAAGGCGGATATATGATCACTTAAAATGTATAGAAACTGCTTCAAAGCCTAGTTTTCATACCTGTTTAATACCTTAGTTTGTCCCTGCCACTCGAAAAATAAAAAATGCTGAGCGATTTGTTGCATGTCGCTGGATACACTAGTCATGGCTTGATCGGCCATTGCCACTATCAATCCAAAATTGTTATATCTAGTCGGGATTTGATGCCGCTGGCCATTGTAGCGGTCTAGCCCTTTCCCATGGTAATTGTTTGTCTTTGCAACTGACCATTAACCTTTGAGAATGTTGTAGCCTTCGCTTATTATAGAATATGAAATTCACCCATTGCACCCTGTATACTGCAATGCACATTGCAGCATGATTTAGACAAGTGTCCTTTTTGTACAGAATCTCATTTGAAAACCTTTTAGGGTGTAATGTCACAGTATAAGAATGTGTATTCAGTCTAAAATTTAGGAATAATGTAATGGAAATTGGAAATGAGCTTCGAGGCACAGCAGATCTTTTTATAAGTGAAGTTTGAAAGTACCATACATTTATTTACCTTATTCAAGTAATTATTTTAATCCTTTCATATCCTCCGTGTTCTTTACATATAGTAGCTGCATTTTTTTCTGCAAACTTATATTTTCTTCTCAATCTTTTCTTTTTTCGATTCACGATCTTCTGCTTCTTATTTCTTCTATGCCATACATAAATTGTCTATGCTGATGGGTTTATGAAAGTTTTAATTTTGTATATATCTATAAATATATACTCTTGCCTAATGTACCCATAGATGTGCAACCAACTTCTCCAGTAAAGTGCACCACCGTAAGGCATCAAGTTCGATTGTTAACTTTGATCTTTACGGACTTTGGTACATGGGAACATAAAATAATATTGATTCTCACTTCCGGTCACATCCTTCTAGTCTCAAAAGTTTGATTTGACTGTGCGATACAAACGGCATTTATTGCATCTTAGAATGTGTTATTAAATTGATGGCTTGGTATTATCATTGTTGCGCGCCTTGATAATGAACATTGAGAAATGGATAAAGGTGCAGTGGTGTTTAAGTTTTACTACCCTGGTGGTTTGTTAGCATTATTGTCTAGTCTGGTGATTCAGCCCCCTAATCTTTGTCCTTTGAGCTGTTTGTTGTTTCCTATCAGGTGAACTATTGCCTAATGTTTATCCTATTTCCAACCTTGCATACAACATACCCTATCATGTCCTCTAATTGGATTGTGTACATATTATCCCAGCTGAAGCACTAGACCAAACGTAGTGATGTCTTCTCTAGGGTTATCAGTGAAGTTTGGTAAGACGAAATAACTGCTGCCTTAGCTGGAGAGCTGATAATAGGCAATTGGACTTTGCAAAACTACTCGTTCATTGCTTTTTCCTTAACAAGGCATTACTTATTTATTAGCACAGTGACATTGGGAAGGGGTTTCTTGATTTCTGGAAAATTTTGAAATTCAGTTGAATTCATATTAACCTATGAAGAACTGACACAATCCAGCAGATTTTATAATTGTCATTGGATGAGACCTGCCAGACCATCTCGTGCAGTTCAAATTGATGAGAATTCGTAGCCTGAAAATGCTACTGATTTTCTACTTACTGAACATGCTAAACGTTTTTAGTTCATGGTACTCGGTATATGAATGAATTTGCGTCAGAACTGAATTTTTTTGTAGAATACTTTTCCCCCCCAAACTGAGGTGTTGCTATGGAATGAATCAGCAGATTTGCATTTCTGATTTCACTTACAAGTTAGCTAGATTGGCATTTACGTTCACTTCAGGGGATCTTTGTAGAGATTGTGAAGTGGTCATTTCAGGTGCAATGATTTTCAAACAAAAACAAGATACATTTAATGGCTCAATGAAATCAGTTTTCACTGCCCATGAGTACTCAATGGCATACATCCATCCTTTGCACTTAAACGACATGGTTGATTGATGAGCCAAAACCTATCTCACTCTTGACCAAGCCATGGATGGGAATAATGTACCATGGACACTTGTTTCTCTGCATTGCATCTTTGTGTATTCACATGCATTCACATTATTTAGCTGCATAATCTTGTTCAGGTAAAACATTACAGAGCACGAAAAAAATCCTTAACCACATTGTAGCCATAGGTCATGTGAAATCTGTAGCTTATTGTCATTAAAATTGAGACGATTGTGAACATTACAAGTGAGAAATTTACTGATGTACGTTATGCACCCATTGTGAGGCTTCAATCACATATTTAAATTTTACTTTTTGTGAGCATAAGGAAATTAAATTAGGTGGAGTGGTTACTGAATTGCTTACAAATGCAGTTTAGAAGAATTCCCCTCGCCAAAATCACATGTATAGATGCACTTGGCATATTTGTAAAGTGTTGGTACAGCATCCATGCGTTTCCACATGACAACTGCAACGAACCCTAAATTTGCATATCTGTACAATATGTTACTTGGATAATGTCTCAGTGTGAGCAGACATTCAAAACTGTGGAAGCGACACGTGAAGTAACGTTTCGATATTTTTTATCAAAGGAATGAATTTATAGTTATGCAAATTTAAGGTATTCGTAACTTTATAGACCCTGTAGAACCTGGGTGTGCTACCTACATTTTCAAGGTGGCCACAGGTGTGTTGAATGAGATGTAAAAAATGGGTTAATTAGAAAAAAATGAAAAGGGTGAAAAATAAACACAATTGTGGAGGTTGTATAACCATCCCCAGATTTGGTACAATAAAATTTAGGGAAAAACAGGGAACGTTCAAGTATTTCGTCATCACAAAATGGTGAATTGCAGCCGATCCTCACTCCATGTCAATATTTGTTATCATTTTCATTTGGCTAAACGCCTCCCATCTAAGATGATGACAATACTTGAACGTCCCCAAAGTCTTAACTCAAATTCGCCACGCTTTCTGACCCGTTGGCACTTGTGACCCATTGGACCATTGGAGTCAGGGTTATACCACCCCGACCTGCTGCAGATATGTAAAATGCATTCTAGATATGTGATTTTTAGGCGCACATACTTGAGTGATCAAATAGTAAGGTGGCAAAATAAAAGTTGTTTGATGTTATAATAATAAAATTAGCATGGTTGAAGACACCTGTTAAATACATTAGTTACAACTAGATAGAATTTGTGCTGTTTAAATCCAAGCACGCTATTTTGTCATGCTGCTATGTATGTACTGTTCTGTGCTACTGTGCTTGGTCGCACTTACCTGTTATTATTGGTGGTGTTTTCTGACACCTTTTCATTGCTGTTCAAGCTCAGCGTCATAATCTTGAGGTGAAATTCAAGATGAATTTCCATTCAAAATTGTTTGTATCAATTGAATTTACTCAATCCCACTGAGAGCAATTGTTCAATTCTCTGATATTATGATGTACACTTTTGGGCCGTCAAGGCGACTAAAACGTAATCTTTATTTTTATTCTTAATTTATGGTAAGTGGCGTTAAAATAAAATTAGGTTTTTTTAATTTGTTGCCTTGCTTTTTGGTTCACTCCCATACTTCCACGTGATCAACTTTTTAACTAGTCTGTCCGTTTTTGCATAAATATCGATAGGACAGATTTGGTAGGAGTTTTGTCGTTTCGCCATTTCCTAATATATACATGTATGTATCATAATATTTATATTTGGACGTTGTTGGGAGTTAAAATTTATCATTCACATGCAAAACTTAGTATGGCATCTTGTCATGTGCTGATAACTTTCAGTAAATTTTCTTGCCTCATGTGAATATTTAATGTCAAAAATCCAACTTGTTAAATAATTACCTAATTTAATGAATTGTATATTCTTGAAAACATCCCTTCTGGTAAGCTAATGGGTTGCCAGTATTTCTAAAGGTTAATACTTGCAGTGCTATATACATTTACGTCGCTATTATTATAAAAAAGGCATCTGGACAAATAGTAATTGCTAATTTATGTAGTTGCATTGTGGGGAGTTTGGGGTAGTTTTTTCAAATATGGCTGACAACATGATTGGCAGATGCACGTTCCGCTAATAAATGTTCGAGGACAGACTTTTTCATTAGTGATGAAAAGTCCACAACATTGGCTTTGTAAGCTTTGCAAACAGTCATTTTAGTCACATTTAGCATAAGTTAGGCCAGTATTATTATTATGTAAAACGTGTTTTGGTAATTAAGGAAGACTTGCTTTTCGTTTTTATATAAGATTTAAACCTTTTTGCAGGTTCTGTTCATATTTTAAAACGTGTTGTGATTTGATCCTCTATGATCTTTGTCTTCTACTATGAAAAAGCAAATAAAACAAAACTTGAGCGGGTTTCTACATTGAGAGCCATGTGGCTCAGTCAAATCAGCAAGTCAAATTGATTAACGTCAGATATTTATCTTGTCAAGGTTGATTTAAAGTAATGCAAGTAGTTTACCCAAATGATATGAATGTTTAAGAATATTTAAAATGGAGTAAGATAGAAGGTAGTTTAGTTAAAAGCTTAATAATGCAGGAGAAAGCATAAACATGTAATTGCCTCGTGTCTATTATCAGTGGGAACGTTTCTTAGATAGGCGGAATATCTTCCGTTACAATTTCATTGATAATGGTAGAGCCTGAATAGGGAGCAGCCAAAATGTAGACTTCATTTTTAGATTTCTTTTTGGTTAAGTTTCACTTTTTATTTATGGCTTATTTTTTTATTTTATTTTATTTTTCTTTTTTGATTATTTTAGTTGCTGTTGAAACCCAGAAGTAGAAAGGGAGTTACAAATTAAATTATATGCCAAGAAACTTACTGTCAACCGTGGTGGCATACCTCATGCCTTGTGCATTCCTTCATCAGATAAGACGTTTGCTGTGCTGCAGTTTCTGAATGTTTGGTTACGTTACTGCAGTATGTCCAATATGTTATAGGGCATGTTGTCAGAAGGGCAGCTTAGCTCTATTTTCTTTTACTACCAGCACTTTAATTCGCTTTCAGCAGTTAGACTTAGCCATTTTCTTGCATATTTGATGAACATATTTTGCATTGAGAAGCATTGCTTTCAAATGTACTTCCTTTGTATATAAGCTTAATCTTTACATCTACCTTCCATGTTGTACATTATACACAGCAAATTGTTCGAATAGCTGAATTCTCTTCAAATCTTCAACTTTTAAATATTTAAGAACGATACTGATGCGTAATGAAAGTGGTGTAGATAATTGCATAAAATTCCATTTTGGGGGATTATCAAGGCACTCTGTAGTGGATAAACAACCATCAAAGCCATATTGTGCATAGATAAATGTCATTTCCGAAGGCTGAGTACATGCATCTAAAATCCACTTATGGACAACAAAGTAATCCTCTTCTAATGCTTTCCCTATTATCTTACCAAGTAAGCTATTGATTTACATATGATGTCATAGCTTTTGGTGCTTGATTTAAGTTAATTTTTTTCTGTTAATAACGTTTTGTTGTAATAACTTTTAATTTGAATTTATGTATACAAGAAGTAGTTTAAACTAAACATTAAATGGACGAACCTTTAAATTCTGTGAGTGTTATTTATGGTTGTTTATGGTCATTATGGTTAACATTTCAATGGTTTGAAGATCACCATGACTGGCACAATTAACAGTAATATTCATTCCAAACACATTTTAGGTGAGTAGAATCATTGAAATTATTAGTAAAGTATTCTTGTTAACATTTATGGGTTGCTACCTTCCATGTTAATACTGTTAAGCCGGTGAAGGAGTTAAATTCCTCATGTTATCGTCATGTTATCCTCATGCTACTTTTTATACTACATGTACGTTTTTTAAAAACACGCAAATCAATAAAAAATTAACTTGCCAGTTATTCAGCGGACCTTACTTGAGTGCATGATTGACAGAAATATCAGCAATTTAGGCTGATAATTTTTTTATTCACGATTTACTTCGTTCCGATTTGAATTACACTTTCCAGGTGTCGTTCTTTTCTCGTCG
>JAQGAF010002841.1:0-20255 GCA_034687865.1 Kryphioiulus occultus
TTATTCGCAGAGATGTTATGTATACAATTTTTCAATTTTTTAACATGGCAGGGGTGGGAGGGGAACTGCCCGTTAAGTAAAAATATTTGCTTTAGGATGGAATGACGTAGGGGTGAACAATCCTGATATCATCAGTCCAAATATCAACAGCTTGGCGTCGGAGGGTATCTTCTTGAACCACTCGTACATGGCTCCATCATGTGCGCCGTAAGCATCGTCTGAGATTCGTTTGATTCTGACTTGAGCAACGTTTAATTCCTGAGTTCTCAGAACTGTTGTACAGTTCCAGATCCTCGCTCATGACTGGCTACTATCCCTTTCGAACCGGCTTGCAGCATGCTACTATTCACGGTACCATGCCAACTGGACTGGCCCTGAAATTCCCACTTCTTTCAGAGCAGTTGAAGGCGTTGGGATACTCCACGCACATGGTGGGCAAGTAAGTACTGTCTCGAAGAACTAAGATTTTCTTGGACGGCTGATTTATCTTTCTCCACAATGTCGTTCAAGATGGAACCTGGGCTTCTGCGACTGGAAGTACACGCCCTTGTACCGTGGCTTTGATTCATTCTTTGGGATGTACCAACCAACAGCTTATTACTACAACCACACAACTTGGGTCAATGGTGAGCTGCAGGACAGTTATCAATGTCCGATCTGTTGCTAATTTTCTTTTGACCACAGCTAGCATCGACGAGCTGGGCTATGATCTGCAAAATGGTACAAAGGTTGCTTGGGAGTACTATGGTGTCCACTCTTCAGTAAGTTGTTCTTTCAGAGTTTCTGGAAATTTCAGTCGTGCCGTCTTGACTGCCCTAATTTTCTTCCAGATTCCCTTTCTGAAACATGCCGAAGAAGTTATTGGTTCTCACGACAAATCAAACCCACTGTTCTTGTACGTTGCGTTCCAATACGTCCATGTCCCACATCAAGTAAGATGACTGCACTTGTCAAAGAATCTTTACAATTAACATGGCCTTCTAATCAGTGAATGTATTAATTGTCTGATCACTTCACTTTAGGTGCCACAAAAGTATGTGGACTTGTACAACTCCAGTAATGTTAAAAATCAGGATCGAAGAGTATTTAGTGGCAAGTGATGTGGAATCCTGTCAAACAAATCTGTTTTGATGCATTCCTAAATTATTTTGCTATTCACTGCAGGAATGGTTTCCGCTATGGACGATGACATTGGCAAGGTGGTTTCTCTGTTGAAGCTTCATAGGCTCTATGACAACTCCATCATCGTTTTCACTTCAGATGTAAGTAGAACTTATAAGGAATCAAAAGCTGCTAAATGTCCAAGAACAAACATACCCAACTTCCAGAATGGTGGACATCCGTATTCCTCAGGCAACAACTTCCCCCTTAGGGGGGCAAAAGGCACCCTGTTTGAAGGTGGCACCAGGGTCCCTGGATTCATCCACAGCCCCTTGCTTAAGAAAAAAGGATTCGTTTACGATGGGCAAGTAATCGTTCCCAAGCATCCAATTCGTGACATTGTACCATCCTAAGTTCACCAAAATGTCTTAGGTTGGTCCATGCTGTTGATTTCCCTTCCACTATGATTGGTATGGCTGGAGGAAAGCTAGGTAAGTTCAAGTCCTGAACGTTTCAATAATTGTTTATTGAAAAATTATTGAATAATGAATTGTTCAATCTGATAGACGATGCAGACAGGGATGGCATCGACATGTGGCATACAATCCAGAAAGGTTTGGCCTCTCCAAGACAGGAACTAGTTTACAACATCGACAACTACTTTGGCGACATGAATGCTGCTATAAGGCGCGTCAGGCTACATGTCCCATCGTTGACAAATAACTTGGCTTAATGGCTTTGATTCTAAACTTAGGGTTGGCCAATGGAAACTGATTGTTGGAGATGCTGGAGCGCCAGATGACTGGATAGCTCCTGAAAACGTCACTGGTCAATTCCGTGACGATCTTGCTGAATATTTACCCAAATCTGGTGTCAAAAAGGCCTCGCAGTCTCATCTTTTCAATGTCAAAAGTAAGACTTTTTTCATTTGTCAAATGCATTCTGTATCGAATCAAACTGCTTCATCAAATTTTCACTTCCAGATGACCCCTATGAGACCACTGACTTGTACGAAGCAAGACCGGATATAGTGCAGCAATTGACCAAGCGCTTACAAAAGTACGAGAAGGAGGTTGTCCAGGCGTCTTTCGGACCATATGATCCTGCTGGGGACCCCAAGAAAACTGGAGGAGCATTTGTGCCAGGGTGGTGCACTGCACTGAAAGATCCTTCAGACTACCATCCAATGGTCTAAACAGTGGATGCAGATCCAAAAAACCTGAAGGAGAGAACGTAACATCTCCTGACATTTGAAATTTCAACACAACTTAGCTGAGGAACTGATTTAGACATGAAGATTTTTATACAATTGTAAAAGATAATGACTAATCAATTGGCTGATGCAAACTATCTCAATTTCCCTGACATTTTCTCGAATTCTCCGACATCCCCTGCCAGTTTTTCATTCCCTGACATTCCAGACTTTCCAGAAAGTGGGAATCCCGCGATTACTGCTGAAACTAGCCATTCTTCGAACAGATTGCTTACATCTGGAACTTCTTATTTGGGAATCTTCATGTCCATTGGACGCTCTTATAAAATTCCTAATATTTTTGACCCAAATCCAGCTTTTGAGCAAATGCATCTTAATTTATGAACCATCAATGATTCCTGAGCAATAAGCCTATTAAAGTTTGAAATGTCAACTAATGCAGACTCAAAAAACCTGAAGGAGAGAACTTAACATCGCTTGGCTGAGGAACTAGCCATTTTTCGAAAAGATTCCTTACATCTGGAACTTCATGGGGTGGCCATTGGATGCTCTTATAAAATTCGAAACATTTTAACCCAAATCCAGTTTTTGAGCAAATGAGTTTTAACCTATTAACCATGTCAAGTAGCCTACGTACTTGGTCCTTGTATTTGCCATCCATAAAAGTGGGGGTTAAAATGCTGGTCAGCACACCTATGAGAGGGTTTATATTGTATGTCTTACCTTGTCGTTGATCTTTGCTGCAAAAATGCTCTTGCTTATAAAGTTCAAGAGATACAAGAAAAGAGGCATGAAGAACTGGGTGTTGGAGGTGATGTCAACCTTGTCAAGATCCATGGCTCTCAAGATGAATATCATGAAGAAGACCTCGAGAAAGCCCCAGAGCATGGTGGCCTTGCGGAAAATGTCGTCCATGAGTCTGACCGCATCGCACATGGCGTGGTGGTTGCTCAAGAAGGACATGCAGACCGATCTTCCTTGGTGGTTCTTGGACTTCCAACAATCCATTGTTGTTTCTTGCAGACATGTGAAGTTTAAAACAACGAAATGTGCGATGGTCAGGTAAACGAAAACCACCGCCAACTGCATGTAGGATATGAAGATGAGCACTGCACCACTCACTCTGTTCATGACCAGCTGGCCAAGAACAGTTCCTGGTAACAGCCAGGCACTGAGCACTCTGTAGATGGGATCGCTGCCTTCAACCACAAGCGATGCACTATAATAGATGAAATACGCTGCCCAAGAGACATTGAAGGTTGCGAATGTTCCCAAGATTTGCCACCGTACCCTTCGGTATGCCTTTGGGCTGTTGCCCAAGATGGCCAAGCAGGCCTTGTCCAGGCTGGACACCAGCTTGAGCAACTTGTGGCGGTTCAAGTTCAGAAACACGTACGTCATGATGATCTCCAAGTACAAGAGGTTGAGACAGATTTGACAGGTGATTTCTACAAAAGTCAGGTGGATGCCAGCAGCCAGAAACATCGTGGTGATGACCATGAGGGCCGTCATGTGCAGTCCAACCAAAATTCCAGAAAATCGACAGCACGTCTTGAGAAAATTCCACTTTTTTCCATAGTGGGTCAAGTCGACTCCAAACACTAGGAAAAAGAATGAAACGACGCTGAAAACCTGATGAAACTGTGATGAGTTTCCCTTCGTTTTCTGAAGTTTTCTGGTCCAGTCTTGACCGGCTTTATTCGCTTCCGGCCACATTTTATCTACCGATTTCTTGGCGAAAATGTCGGATCAGCTGTTCAGTTGTATGTCTGAGACAGGTATGGACAACTTGCTTATCCATCGAGTAATAATCGAAATTGCAAAGGTTGTCCAGCACTATTGATATCCGTTGGTATCCACCCAGGAGCCTGACATTAACTGATTAAACAAGTATAATGCATCGATTTCGTAATGACATATTTGGTATTAATAGCACCAAGGGGCATAGCCCATATATTCACTGGAGAAAGGGTAAGCAGTTACATAAACGAATAATCCAATTACACGAAATTCAAAGCTTGGGATTGATTTTCATCAAAATTGTTTCAAAATGGTTCCAGAATTTTCTATACCTCTATTTGGGACTGACTTATACATTATTCTCTGATGATGCCCTCTCCTCCATAGATGCTATGAGAATGTTGGCTTCTCATAACGACTCGTATGCTGGCAGTGATTGCCTGACGGAAGGGCAGCTAAATAAATTACGTTTTTATAATGGTTTAGGCTAGGTTAGGTTACGCACGGCTAGGCACAAAAAAATAACAAACAAAACACAAAAAGGCAAAATGCCAAAACAGCAAAAAAGGATAAATTGCACAGCTAGAATACAGTATGTCATTATTGGCTACTAGGCAAATAGGGTTGAAATACTGTACACGTATTTTGTGCACATTTTAAGCAGGGAATACTGCGTGGTATATCAAAATTTGGTGATATCGTCAATATACCACACATTAAAATACATATACATGTAAGCATTTTATTTCCTCAAACCTCTATAACGTAATCACATCTAAATTTGCGCAGAATCGGTCACTGTCAAACCCAAGTGTAAATCCTGTAGTTTCCCTGTAATTTCAGGCTACAATACTTATCAAAAAGTATTCTTTTTACATTGTTACCAAAATTCTCCATACATATGAAGAATTCTTGTTTTTGTTGACCAAAAACCGGGGCTAGTGAATGTCATATTGTAGTGGTCCAGGGAGAAAAACGTCAGGTAAGCTCTTTCAGTTAAGTAATGGTAAAATATTAGTTTCAACATGTCACCATTTTCAGGACTGTACTCTTGAGTTCAACTTTGAAGAGTTGCCGAAATGGTTAGAGGCGTCACTCTAAAATACAGTAATTTTTAGTTCTTACCTGGTGATTTATCTTTGCAGCAAATGTCATTTTTAACAAGAAATTCGTCACGTATGTGCAGATTGGCATTATCATTTGTGGGTTGGAGATCGCACTTTGCCTGTCCAAATCCATGGCTCTGATGAGGCAAATGATGGAGAAGAGTTCGAAAGCACTCCAGAATACGGTCACTGTGCAGAAAATGTCCTCCATCAGTACGACCACTTCGCATACCTTGGGATGATTTTTCAAGAAAAACACGAAATCGATCCCTTTCTGTTGTTCTGCGAACACGTTGCATCTTCTTGAATCCAGTGCCATATTTTGCAGATCGCTCAAGTTTAAAACAACAAAATGAGCGATGGTCAGATAAACGAAGACGAAGGCTTCGTGCATGTAAGAGGCAGACATCAGCAGCATGCCACTTAATCTAGTCAGAATTGACTGAACTACAGGCATTTGTGGAAATAGCCACTTGCTGATAACTCGGTAAAGATGATTATTACCGCAAACTCCATAATAAATAAAATACGCCGCCCATATGATATTGAACACCGTGAAAAGTCCTAGAATTTTCTGGCGAACATGTCGATAGTGTTCTGGGTGGTTACCCAAAATGGCTAAACTGGCTTCGTTTAGATTGGCCAATAAGTCGACCATCTTATCCCATTTCGAACTAAAGAAGACGTACATCAGAATACACTCGATATACACGATGTTCAGGTTGAAATGAGTGACGACTTCACCAAAGGTCAACTGCACTCCTGACACCAAAAACACTGTTGTAGAGACTGAGTAAGCAATCAAGTGAGCCACGAAGAACACTCTGGCGAAGATGCAGTACACCTTGAGGAACTTCCATCTCTTGCCGAAGTTGTTCAAATCGATTCCAAACATCAAGAAACAAATCAAGATAATGTAGAAAATTTGGTAAAACTGAGAGCGATTTCGTGGCGCTTTTATGTGTTTGTCAGTCAGCCAAAATCCCGTAACTTTCTTTGCTTCTGGCCTCATTTCTTCAGGTGCCGTCTTCGCAAAACTGCCGGGTCTAACGTAGTCTTGAATTTTTTCCCGTATGAATGACGTCGAGTTTGAGCAATAAATTAGTACTCTATTTAATCATGGTTGCACAAGGCTTCCAATAGATATCGATCGATATTTAGATATTGGAATTCCGTTGATGTTAATGGAATTTAACCAAATAATGCAAGCAAATAACGTTCCTTCATAACGTCCTCAATGGCCATTGTTGATATTGGGATAAACTGTCAATTATGTTTAGAAGTTAATGGCTGGCACATGTATACGGCATTTAGTATACAGTGTAATTCACTGACACGTGACTTACAATGGCATAATAGAAACGACACTTGTCGTATTTTCCAAAAAAAATGAAAAGAGTCTTTAGTAAATAATTGGTATTTTCGGTCTTACCTGGTTGTTGATCGTGCTGGCAGAGTCACTTTTGGCCAGGAAACTCCAAACGAACAAGCAGAGTGGAAAAATCAGGTTTTGGTCGAATAATTTTGAGGTGCCATTTCCCTGGTCCAAATCCATGGCTCTGAGGATGCATATCAAAGAGAACACTTCGAAGAAGGCCCAGACCAGCATCCCCTGGCAGAAAATGTCGTTCATATCCCGAACTAAGACACACATGGTTTGGTGATTTTTCAAAAACGTGGCACACACTGGGTTCTTGCGGGGCAAGTCTGTCGTTTCCTTGACGCCCATAGTCATCTTCTTAAAGCAGTCGAAATTTTCGATAATGAACCGACTGATGGACATATAGAAGAAGATGATGGTCATATACAAAAAGGCAGCTGAAAATAGGAACAGGGTACAGATTTTGCTCAACAGTAATTGAGATGTGATCATTATTCGTGGAAATAGCCAATGGATTGCTCTAAGATAGATCAAATCACCATCATTAATGCAACCCACAATAAAACCAAGTATAAAGCAGCAGACAGTAGCCACAAAGACCGACACAATTTTAAAGCGAGTTATACGATAGTCTGCCGGACTATCGCCCTTGATGGCCAAACAGGCAGCATTCAGGTTGGCCAGTAGTTTGACAATGTTGTCGGAGTTTGAACTGAAAAACAGGTACAAGAGGATGCTCTCCAAGAACATTATGCTCAAGCTGATGAAGTTGATCATATCTGCAAATGTCAAACTGACGTCGCTAATCAATAGAAATGCTGTTGTAAAAACCAACATGGCAACCATTTGTGCTGTAAAAAATATTTTAGATAACAGGCTGTACATTTTGAAAAATGTCCGTTCTGTGCTGGTCAAGTTGATACCAAACAACAAAAAGACGTGAATGATGATGCTGATGGTTTGGCAAAACTGCGACTTCTGCGCTTTTCTGGTTGGGTTTCGCGTCCACATTTTCACAACTTTCATTGCTTCTGGTCTCATTCTATCAAATTTGGTTGTGACGAGAAAGCACTTATCGAAGTTCACTTTACAAAGCTTCACGAGTTGTGAGCTTTTACAAACACGAGTTTTTCTCGGGGGTTGATACTACCAAGTATCGATATTCAATTAAACCAACATGGATTGTACGATAATGTATGTTCTAATAATTGGATTACCGTATAGTTTTCTTCGCATTGCGGCGTTCATAATAATTGCATTATCTGGCTTTACATAATTAATTTACCTCATTTATCTGGGCTGACAGTTTTTCTGACGGCCTGAGGAACTCGGAGGAAGTTTGTTGCATGTTGTACATGAGGTCAAGGGCAAATAATAATATTAGGTGGTATTAAATTGTTAAAACTGAAAAGTACATCCAGTTCAGCATACCCTTTCCAAAAGCCTTAGGCAGGCGAGATTTCCTATAACAAAATGGCGTCCAAACAGGCTTGAGGCGTCGCGAGCTTGAAACCCGTAGCTTGAAAGAGGAAGAACTTGATGCAAGATCTGTTGTTCTGGTTTTAAAAAAGTAATTTATATACACGTTTATATAAACACAAACATATACAGATATCAGTAGAAATTAAATAAAGCAAAAGTAACGGCGGTTATGCACAAAGCTATGAAATGGATAAAACATTAGCCTACTCCTCCACATGGTGTTGATGCAAATAAGTGAAGTCTTTGAAATTGACATTACAGGACGATTCATAATTATCACATCCCCGACTCCACTTATAGCTCAATTTCACCATGGGACCCCCATGACGTTGGCACAAACATTGTAACGTTCAAATCAAGGGTGGCACTTTTGATCAATTCGTTGATGAATAGCCGGGTAAGATCTTTTATCTAACAAACTGTATGATATTTCTATAACGAATTGCTTAAAATTTCAATTGAAGATCAAACTATGGAATTAGAAAGGCATATTACATGTATTTGATTTTAGGTGTTTTGTTTGAATTGCAAATATATTTCATGTTGCTCAACGTTAAATGAAGAATTAACAATGTCGTCCAGATTTAATCAGGAAAAAATAGGTTAATTTAACGATGCAAATGTGAGACAAAGCCTGGATCCGCTTTGGAAATTTTATTCAGATTCACTTTTTTCGTTATGATTTATTACCACAAATTTATTTTTTACAATTTCGTTTTATGCATGACTATTTCTGGAAATGAAATTTTGGTGAGAAGAATCCACGTGTTATCTCTACGTTTGAGAATCGAGTAAATAATGCTGTCAGGACAGAGCGTTTAGTTCTCTGTTAGTGTAATACTGTTAATCGAGGATGAAAGGACGTGAAATAGAAATATCGGAAGTATGGGATGGATTAGTTGCGAGAGATGATGTATGGTTGACTGTCAGATATGGCAAGATAAATTGATTCATGACTAATTAACAAACTGCTACTCTGAAAATAATAGTAAAACATTGAAGAGGAAGAATATTTACAATCAATAACTGCATAGACTAAGAGATTTCAACGTTGTTAGCAGGGATACTAAACGAATTTATTTCGAAAATGCCTTTAATGAGTTTTGTGATTGTCGGTGATCAGTAGTGTTGTCATGCTAGTATATTTAATCAACCAGTTTAAATCATTTATAATGTATGTCAACATACATTATCTCGTTAACCTTCTTGATTTTATGACAAACACACTAAACGACCCCTTGCTTACAATTGTTGTAGTTTATAATGAAACCATCTAGAAACATTATTAGAAATGTAAAGCACCTGAAGAGGTAGGAAAGGCATTTATGACTAAATATTAGCTTAATATCCCTAAGGCAATAATTGAAGATATTTTCAGGAAGAATCCTAAAAAATGAGGTACAAATAAATACTTGGGAACAGCTATTTTGGTGACTTCAAACGAATATTGAGCTCCAATGGATTCACGTTTAGGCATGTAATGATGTACACAAATGTTATAGACCAAACCCTCAAATAACCGTACAAATTTTTAAATGGCTCCGGTTAAAAAATAGATAATGAAGATTCTTTTATTTTTTCCAAAGATATGTAGTAATGATATTTTCGACATTTATGTGATGTATTTCAACGATTTTTCGGTGGTATTACACGTCCCATAATTTTCAATTCAATTCAACTCCATACCCTACAATCAGTAATTGGACCATGTGGTAGAGGGTGAATCTGTCAATCACATGTTTATCTTAAAATTTTCTTATGTAGAACTTATTTTAAATGTGCAGGACACATTCTATTCCTACACGGTGTTACCACTCGGCTGACCTGCTCGGTTCATTCTAATAATCTATACGGTATGTCAAAATCCCAAGTCAAAGACATTATATCAATTGAAGTCACCATGTTATATAGCTGGTACATACAAACATAGCCTTAAATGGTATGCTGTAAAAGTTTCTTCCTGATCAATGATGCACGAAAAATGTCCCTGAAATCAAGTTTCTCTATTAAAGCCTCAAAACGCCACCCATTTTTGCATTGTTCAGCTTGGTTTGGAATCATAATTCCAAAATCTTGCATCTTGGCAACTACATCACCAAGTTTGCATTGCGGAACTCAATTCCAGAATCACAACAATCGTACAAATCAAGAAAAACGAATGTGAATGTGTTGCAAAAATCCGGGGTGACAAAAACATTTCATCGCAAAAATAACAATAACTTACAGTAAAATCAACAATAGGGGTTTTCCAGTATACTGGCCTGTTTATGGGATTTCATCTTTTTTCTCCAGAATTCGTCATTTTGCCTGCTTCTGTTACATGGAGTTTTGCATCTTGACTAGCCGCTAATGAGTGTCGAGAGTTCTACCCGAGAAAGAATATGTAGTAAAGAGTAAGTCGAAACGGAAAAGACTGCTGTATAAATGTAGCTTTTGGTTATTTTACATTACCTGCTGCTGCTGACTGGATATGCCAGAAGCGCTGCTAACCTGAGAAAGATTTGGGGCAGAAGTTAGGGGCTGACCTGCAGCACCTGATGAGATGAATGATTGTGGAACCATGGGATTGAACAAGGGATTGAGATAGCCTCCTAACTGTTGCTTCTGGAAAAGGTAAAGCACACCAGAAGCTGTACAGCATTGACAAAGTGGGCCCTGCTATTTTTACTAAAATATCCAACAACAGTATAACACACTAATGCAGGTTAGAAATTGCCAGGGTGTTTCACAAGCTTGAAGGTAGTGAAGCAAATACACAAATAACGATAGACCTGAGAACATATAACACGAAAACATTTCTAGAAGGAATGTAATTACCAGATTTTGCTGTAAAATGGATGCCCGGCTACCGAATTCCACGTTTGCAGGGGAAGGGAGGGAAAATGGCATTGGACACGTTGGCAATGTAACTGTGGGCAAACCCCCGCCCGGTTTTGATATTGAAGGTGTTAATGCTGATGGGGCGACCTGGCTTTGAGCCCGCAAATGCTGCTCTAATATAGGATTTTTATTTGTGCTCAAAGCTAAGGTCGGCAACCGTAATGGGCTAACTGTCTGAAAGAAAGGACTCTGCGACTGTGCCTAAAGTAAAAAATAAAGTCAGTTGTGTATTAGCCAACAGAAACAAAATAGCGTAATTTATGGACGGAATCGTGGTGTGTGCACGTTTTTACTTAGGGTGTCTACTGACTAAAACACAAAAGAAAATTTCTTGTTACCCTTATTAAGAAATAGGGCTTGTGTTAAAATGTCGATTACTTACATTTTATCATTGTAAAACAACTTTGAAACCAAGCTCGATTTACAAGACGTTAAATAACATAGTATATTTATAAAGTAATTTTAGTCTAATCGTGGTTTTAGATATGAAATAAGTACATGTATAACTTTTCAAAATTATACACCAGAAAATGGTATCATATGGTGTTAAAAACTGAACCTAGCAAGTCTATAGAGATGTTTTTTATCTACAGAGACATGCTCTAGTTGCTACATAATTTAACGGAAAATAAAACTGAAGTAAGGTTGAGTCTCAAGTGAAGATTTCTGCAAGTGAAATTAACTCAAATGGTGTTGCAATATTGTTTCTACACTTTCTCGAAGACGTGTTAGAAATAACTTTGCAATCCCAGCTCCTTTTTTTCAGACGTTTTATTCCCTGGTATTTGCTCATCAGCTGGTAGACACCCTGTGCTGTGCAATGGAGCAACAGGTTGATTTGTTGGCATCAAATCCAACGCCAAACATCATTGTGCATGTCACATTCCAAAGTCGCTAAGTCAAAACATGTAGCCGTTACTTGCCTGCGTCTGCCCGTGCCTGTTAATTGTAGCCCCACTGGGACTATTATTTGTGATGGATGTGGATGGAATAGGACTAAACTGTTTGGGTGGGGTTGAAATGGGAGGTGGGCAATTTCCAATCGCCACTGGACTGGGTGTTGTCAGATTTCGGCTATTTGGTCCCAAGTCTTGCTGAACGTCAGGTGAGAGACAGCTTTTCATTTTATGGGCCTTCGTCGCCTCCACCTGCCCATTGATGGTAATGTTACTGTTACTGCCCAATGGGACTGAAAGCCTGGCATTTATAGCGAGCAAGTGATCCCTCCTGGCCAGCAGGCCGGTCACGTGCTCCTCCAGCCGGTGGTTTTCTTGCCGTAACTGATGCAGACATGAGAGCAAAGATGCAACTAGGAAAACAGGGCAATGGGATTACGTAAAAAAGGTGCAGTTCCTGACATTTAATAGTGATGGAAGTCACAAAATGTTATTTTCCTTACACTCACTGTCAAAGTGCTGTGCCTGTTCCATTAAAAAGTTGGAACCTTGCTCCCACTGTCGTTCCAAAAGCTGCTCCAGGCTCTGTGGAAATGGATGCCTTGCAAAAGAAAATTGGAGCATTTGAAAGAAACGCCATGAAGTATACTTTGAAGAGATAATTCCATAAAAAAAATCAGTTAAGCCTCTGCATCCCAGTGTGTGCATCGAAATTGGGGAAACCTCTTATAAGTAAAGCAGGTACAGGATGCAAAAGACAAAAAACACTTACTGTGGAGTGCTATTGGAGTTCACTTTAGTTGGTAGCGAGAGATTCAAGCGTGGCACACCAATAAGGGGCGTTGATGATGGCATGTTTAATGGAAACTCGCCCCTGCTGTTAATTAGATCATGCTCTCCCAAGCCAAACTTTCCTGAAAAAATGTATGTGTTGTGTTATACAACATTTCGAACACAAGAACACAGTATTGAAAGACTGTGATACCAAAGCTCGTACTACACAGATATGCAACAATCGTGAAAAAAGCAAAATTGAATTTGTGTCCAAAGTGATCCTTGTGAAAGAATTTTTTATCCTCTTTGTCGTGATAAATACTGCATGTCATATGCTAGCTAAAACTGCTAACATGCAGGAGTTTCTTTGCAGTCAATGAAATACCTGAAAAAGCGGACTCGGTTGGGATGGATGCGCTGCTCGTTGCAATGCTTGGAGAACTGTTGTTAAGGGGTGGCAAGGATGGCGTAGGTGTGAAGCCATTGACCAGTATGGATGAAGCACATTGTTGTGGAAAAGAGCTAAATTGAAAATGAACATCTTAATGTAGAGATGAACGATCAAACAATTGTTCAATGATGCAGCATTTCTGGTAGGAAGTTCACACGTTTCAATATTAATTCTTTATAATCGTTATGAGTCATGGGCATATTTGGAAGCAAATATATGAATAAAGGCATTTTGGGTAACACGCCAGGCAAGTTGGTTAACTGTGCATATTATGCCTGCAAAATTTTGATGCAAATTTGCATAGATTTCCACTTTCAGAAACACCGGCTTAATTGCGCATAAATTGGCCTTTACATTTTCATTCATATTACCCATAGTCATAAACTAGAAGAGGATTTTCGTTAGGTTCTGTAATCATTTGCATTGTGGTCTTTGGTTTCTATTATCCCATTTTCCATAGCTCAGAATCTCCTGAACTTTCAACCCTAAGAGAGGTTTTTGTCGCTGATAAAACCAACCTAAAAGTGCTAAGCACAAGTTGGCAATTTAAGGTGTATGATCAGGGTCAAGCATCGTGCGCAATCGTGCAACAGTAAAGTGAATTAATTTAGACGAAGCCCAGAATGAAATGGATAACGAAGCAAATAAAGGCTGGTTTACTGCAATAGTGATGACCAAATTTGAAATTAAAGAGTACGAGTTTAATGGAAGACGTTCTTGGCACAGAAACTAATAAATGTCATGGTGTAGGCTAATTATATAAGGCACGGAAAGGTAGTGAGATATATAGAAAGACTCACCGAAAGTAGGTATGATCAACTCCTGAGATATTTACTGGGTTGACATGAATGGTACCAAGCCTACCACAGAAACAACAAACTTTCTACACACCAACAAAATTGCCATGCGACAACACTACTCAGTAATCGACTAGCTTTATATCTAAAAGATATCCCTTAGATTCAAACAAGACATTATATGATGATATGCTAGCATGCATAGGTGTTAGGCACAGCAACCATGCAATTTCTCCCATGTATTGAAGGCTACGTAAACACTGCATATTTGTAAAACCAAAAAGGGGAAATTTGATTTTTTTTAGAACTTTCCTATCAAACTTTTATATGTTATGTACTTTGTTTCAAAAGGAATTTGTTGCTAAGCCCTAAAGCCAATAACAGATAAGAAGGGCATGAGTATCTCATCCAGTTTCATAGCTTGTAAATCAAAGCAGAGTAAATGCAATAGCATTCACACATGCAGCAAGCGATATCAAATCATGATGCTTTACGTGCATATCTCTCATTTTCTCCTCATCGTGCAGAGAACAGACAATTCGGTTTATACGAACATCACAAGTAGATTTACTTAAATGCCCTGCATGTTTAATGTTCATTATTAATTCCCTGAAAGTGAGCACTGTTCAGCGGCCACTACAGAATACAATGTCTGATAATATAGGGTATTATAATCTGGCATCAAAGGTGACATAAAAACGAAATAACGTTTCTTTTTGAGGGATACCGATATTTAGGGCGCATCCTGCATGCATAGGTCGTTGGAGCAAATATGACTTTCTAATACAAGTAGCTCTAATGTACTAAATTATGGTTAGCACGACGAAAATGAAGTTAATGCGTCTGTTATTTATCCTTAATCACTATGTTAACTTTGATTCTCAAACGTCATGATGCTTAATGTGTCAAAACTAGCAAATGGGAGCACTCTACCTAAGGGATGACATGTTAATGCATAGGTTTTTCCATATGTTGAGCTTGTGACTGACCTTATAATGGGATTGGCAGGCAGCTCCTTTTTATGTTTCCCTTTCTTTCCACCACTCGTACCTAACGAACTTACACTCGGAGGATTTGGGCTGCTGGCTGGGGATGATGTCACAGCACCGGTAGTGGAGTCCTTCCCAGCTTTGCATTTTCTAACAGAATATTAAATACCGATAAACTGGTTACAATATGGATAAGGTTTTGCCTCTTGTCAGCAGGTGCATTTGGCATGAAATAAAAGGCACGATTACATGTGGAACGGAATAAGCTGAGTAAAGCTGATATAAATTGAGATTAAACTTTGGAGCATATCCGAAATGTTACTGCCATTATTGAGAAAATGCTACATCTATCTGATTATTGATTTTGCCTCTAATTTTCAACAACTAGTAATGGGCACGTAACCAAATTAGGTATATACATGTATAAGGATTCAAAAAACTTATGTTTTTCAGGTACAACCTTTCATGAAGTGTATTCGAGCAATAGTTAAAACGAAATGCATTCTGGGGTCGTCAAGCAGCCGGTACGCTTAGAATACTGGTTTTGAATGTAGGCTTATTTCATCGGGGCCACGCTGCAGTATCGAATGGATTTTTTCAACGTGTCAAATTATAAATTTCTTGGAACGGAGTGATTTCTCGATCCTTAAAATTTAACTTCAAGAACGAGCACCACCAAATTTCAGCCCTTTAGGACACAGGTGAGCCAGTTACAAATGATTTCACAAAAGTTGAAAACAGCTGAGATGAAACACGTTAAGTTAATATAAAGGTTGTAAAAACAAAACTGATCCTTGAGACATACCTGGAAGAGCTATTTTTCTTGTGCTTTTTCCTTTCTTTTTCGGAAGTTTGTGCTTTTGTCCGTTTGGTAGATTCTGCCTTGCTAGCACCTGAAGTGGAACAGCTTCCACTTAAAAAGCGTTCGTACACACTGGAGTATGATGGCGCACTAGGTGCACCACCAGACATGGAAGCTACGTTATGATGCACAGTTTTGTGGTCATTTGTTAGCATGTTCCCCTCTATTGCACTTTCCATTCCGTGGCTTCCTTTGCAATTGTCCGAACCAGCATCAGAGGCAGTGGCATTCATGTCCTCGCTTTCCACCTCTGAATGCACAGTTCCAGTTGAAGAAGACTTCGACCCAGACTTTTTGCTCTTTTTCACTTTTTCCGCGGTCCCGAACACTGAACTACCATGCGTTATCACCGTTTCTGTAAAGTTTGCAGTGGTGAATTTGCCACTGGAAGACCCGTTGCCGTCCCCCTTGCCGCTGCTGTTGCTGTTGTCCATAAAGTTCCCAGCAGTAACTACGCAAAACCCACTTGCACTGGCACTACCCGCACTGCTGCTACTTTTGCTAGACTTGCGCTCTTTGTCCTTAGGTTTCTTTTCCTTTTCCCTTGGTGGTGACACCTTTTCCGGCGTTGAATCTGGCGTCGCATTGTCTGCAGGAATGGGCTTAAAAGCTGGAATAGTCTTTATGGAATTTCCTTTTTTCTGTGCATATAATGTAATTGTTATTAGTGTAAATAAGTATTGGATTTTTGCAGTACCGACTGTCGTGCCATAGAGGCCACAGCAAAGGGGATATAAGGAGATAGGAAGTAATGAAGAGAAGGGAAGGAACGATGTACAGTCTACTATCAGAGGAACAATTTTAGAAACTCAGACTGTCTGAAAACAACTTTGGAAATCAATGGACAGCCGAACCAAGGTTTTAAAACCTGGTCTCCCTAGTGCCCATGTTAAAGCTAGCCTTGCCGAGTTGATCAAGTTTGGTTTATCTGGTTGGTGCTTACCAGTTTTTGATAATGATGATGACAGTAGCCACAGTACTTCACATTGTCCATATAATTCCCAGCCTCCTCACAAAGTAAACCAGCAGCCTGAGCGCTGAAATAGGAGCAAATAACTGTGAATTCATTCAGCATTTGTCAAATTGTAATTCAACTTATTAATAATCCGCTATTGCTAACTTCAACAGCTGCTATTTGGTTCATCAAGCAGAATTATTGTGACTTGTATTAGCAGATCAAAAAATCTACTAACATTTAGTTTTTCTGCATTTTTAAGTAACAAGCAACGCTAGAGATCAATGCATCCACCTATTTTATAGCAATGCTATCTTTCTTCAACAAGTTTCCATGTTTAGCATATTACATTTGTTTCTGAACTACATGTAGCAATGCTTACCAAGTAACATGAAAGAACTGCTTGCATCCAGATTTATTACACTGCATGCACGCACCAATGCTAGCATGACCTTCTTTGTTGTTCTCCTGGCACAAATAGCAACTCTATATGAAAATAAATGGACAACAATGTATCGAATTTGTGAAAAACCAATGGGGTTGCAGTGACCAAACACTAAGTGCACACATTTGACCCACCTTATTGTACCTATCCTGTGGGATAAGCTGCAGCACAATTGGCTCCATGGTCGTCACGTTGTCAAACCTGACTTCTGGAATGTAGAGAGCACAGACCACGTGCGCCCATCCTATGGAAAAGACAGTTGCAGCCTTCACGTAGGACTGGCTTTGCAAGTGTCATGTTTCAATTGATAGTCTTTGTATCAGGAAAGCATTAATAACACCCCGTTTGATTGCAAGAAGTGGCATTGGCAACAGCCAACATGACAGGTGAACTCCACAAGCTTTAAGTACATGTACTCAAGATTCACCCATGCCATTTTTTTTGTTATGCAGGTAGTTGGTAAAACTATTATCACTGGGTGAAGGCATGCTTAACGTTAAATTTTTCATTCAGATGAGCATATATTTCAGTGAATTTAGCATAATTTAGAAATAAGAGGAACAGTAATTTTAAAAATACTACTGCATCGTCAGTTGTCTAATGAGGGACAAGATGAATGCTTAGCTCCTTTAATTACGCTTCTTTTCCTTCCGCATAAAACAGGTAGTTCTTGCACAACAAATTCTACTCTCTAACAAGGCATGGATATCGTCCCATTTGGAAAAAATGCCCAAAAACAACTGAAAATCTTAGCCACAACCAAGCCTTTCATTTTCATGAAAAGCCATGGGCTTGTGGTCTTCTTTGCTTTGTCAGAATGCTGGCAAAAGACAGGTCATATCAAACAGGGTGAAATTATACGTGGGAGAACTAAATGTCGTACAGTACCTCCGTTGTCCGTCCTTTTTAGCGCGCCGTCTTTGGAAGGGCACAGTTCGCAGCGCTGTGAACAGGTTCAAACAGGAATAGGAATGAATTACTTATGGGTCAGGGATACGGCAGTTCCTAAAAAAGGAATGATGAAACGTACAACTCTAGCAGCACGTTCTTGGGATTCACACTTCCGACAAAACCAAGGTCCAGTTGGCACAGTCACTATTCCATAACACGCTAGAAAAACGTCATCAGGCATTAGCGTGCATTCGACTTCATGATTTACATGGAAGAAAAATTGTAGCCAGTTGACCAAGCAAGGGGGAATGTGAAGCATAGGCCCTAGCATAAGTCCATGCCATTACCATTCCTGTAGCATATGTGCACACATGTAGAAACATATGTAGTCAAGCAAAAGTCAATTCAAGATATTGGTTTCAATTGGTTATGGCTTGGAACTGGGAAGTCATGCAGGAATCAGCCAGATGACAGCTGAAAGCACTGGACCTTTGAGACTTTCGACAGCCCATGGCGAGCATAGGCCTATTTGTCTGCTTATTTTAACAGCCCCTGAGACAATGCTAAACCGACCCCTGAAATAGGCTAACAACGTACATATGAATTCAAACAGTTAGTCCTTTCTACTGGCGTAGCAGAAGCTAGGTCAGTTTGGCAAGTGGCCAATTAGGGTCAATTAGCTTAAGGGCCTTGTCCTACATGACGATGAAGGCAATTTGAAGTCCAGATCCTGACTGCCATATGCTAGCTACTTTTTAATTGCTCGATCATCCTTTTAATATACTCTAGGGCTGATTTTATAAATAAAATATTCACAACTACTCAACTATATTTAATGCCGACCATATACATGGTCAGTGTTAGTCATCATTCCGATACTGACTGTAATGGGGACCCTATACAGGCAATATCACTGTCAGTTTTAACAAATACGGACTGTAATACCATGGTAATACTGATCTTGTAATGGGTGCAGTACTGATGGATGGATGTTCCATTTTCATTACTGGCGACTATCCAAATTTTTTTAATAACTTACTTTCAGTACCGGGATAATGACGGTAACACTGACAATGTAGGTTCGACACAATTACTTGCAGTACAGTGTATCTGAATAATGACAGTTTTTAAAGTGTAGGGTTGGCATGAGTTATTCAAAACTTCAGATAATCGTCAGTACAGTTATGAGAATGGAACATCTATCCATCAGCACTACGATCATTAAAGATCAGTATTACTGTCAGTTTTTGTTGAAATTGACAGTACTACCATAGTTGGGATAACCGTCAGTAATGAAAATAGAATATCAATCCATCACATTACTCGATCAGCACTGTTAAAACTGACAGCAATAATGCCCGTGTAGGGTCCCAATAAGGTTATCTCGATCTTGTAATTCAACTGTCTCAACATCATACGGGCAATTCACATGAACTTGGTACGGTTATAACTTGACAGTTGAATGTTTTCTCTATTATGTGGCGGAAAAGGCCTCCGTAAAATTTGCATAATACCGTTATATAACGCTGGCTCAGAAGGGAGCGTAAACCTCCTTGCACGTCACCGCTTTCTTGGCCTCCACTCGCTCATCATTGAGCAGCTCCCTAGCTCTGACCGCAGCCCAGTTTGAACGATGGACTCCCATGAGTTCCCTCTCCCCCTTCCAAACAATGACCCACTCGTCGTTTCGCTTGCCCTAGCCATAAATTCGGCTCCTCGCTGAAAATACGCCAGCAAAACACGATTAAAGGGAGACGGGATTTCATTTACCTTGATGCACCGCCACATTACAGCCTTGTCCGTCGCAATAAACTAATGGGTTCTCAGCCCAGCCGCGCTCGTCAGAGCACACACAACAACCTCCAACCATTTCCTTCATCCTGACGGCGGTCGTCCCAATAACGCCTTTACCGATCAGGCAGCGGTTTCTTGGCCATCTTCGTTACCTGTTTTCACATTTCTTTGGCGGTTTTGAGGGCAAAATCTGAGTAAAATGGAATCTCTTCGGCAGCCCTTTCACTGCGACTCTTTAGCACGTTCCGCCACTACACATGCGCAGATGGGGCCTCTGGTTGCCATGGCTGCCGCTCTGAGATTTTGCGATGTGCGCATGTGTGTAGCAGCCTACCCTGTTGCAATTGATCGGTTTACGCCCTTACCACGGAGGGCTATAATAATAGCCAATAGAATTGCTTGTGCGACCCTGGGCCTCGACTTGGCCTTGGTATCCTGATGGGGCCCGCGCTTTAAGCCATTCTCAAAGGGAATAAAATGCCGCTTGGGGCGCCACAT
>JAQGAF010002842.1:0-20252 GCA_034687865.1 Kryphioiulus occultus
GTAAGCACACTTATCCTAGCACCAGCGGATTGAACGTTATTTTGAGAGGCCCAGATATCTGGTCCACCCTGTATAATCAAGACTACACAAAGCAGTATTTCAACTGATCATATTTTAATGGAAGCAAAATATCGGAATCAAAGGCCACATATTTTTGCCAGGATTCGCTTAAAGATAACTGGTTAGTGTGGTCAGGGAAATTTGCTATAAAACTGGAATGCCAAGTATGTTGAAAATTACATTTTTTGTAGTAACCTATTATAATTATAGAGATACAGTATTTCAGTTAAATGTATCGTAAAGGAAATGAAATAAAGGATTCAAATGCCACATATTTATTCTTGTGCCAGAATACTTTTAAAGATAATTTCGAAGTATAGAATGCCAATACACATTTCGATTTTCTGTTTTAAAACGTATCTCTGTCAGGCTCCAATTCGTTATTAAGAAATTATTCTTTTTATTCTTCCCAGTGCCAACGGTTTACTTTTGGAATCAGTCGAATACCTTGATTGGCAACAGTCACACAAAAAAGATTTTCATGGGCATCCATCATTTAAAATGCACTCTTAAATGGCATGCCAGTGATCGAATATTTGTCAGTGTTTTAGTTTCTCTACTGGCTTATGAGCATTTCTTTTTCGACATGTTTTGGCCTGGGTCTTCGTATTAAAACATACCTATTGTCTAATGGATCCTTTAGAATGATTGATCACGTCTCTTAAGCCCCCATCTTGCTCAATGTTCACGTTTCCACCTTCACTAAGAAACCCTTTACGTTTCAGCGCCAAATATGTGCAACTGTTCCCACTTTTCCCTATATATAATGCATGACGAATTGTGAGTATGGAAAACATTTCATTGCTTATAATAACAAACATCTCCAAGATTTCCAGCTGCGTGAAATTGGGCTCTCCGCTCGCTGAACATGTCATTTTTTGGCGATGATTTTCGCTCAGATAAACTCGAATATTTTTATCAATAATTGAGGCTGTGCAGATGAGCAACTTATAAGTTGGACGAAATAGTTAAATTGGATATCTGGAGAGAGAAAAAAATGATATTGGGGCGCCAAACTCATTACCCATGCAAATATTAAGCGGTTATCTGTTTGGCAATTTCGTGCGATGCACCACGCATTTGCTGGAGTTTGTTATTGGAATTAAAATTGCTGAAATTCCGGCAAATGCAACTTTAGTCTATGGAACAGAGAGGGATATATCGGAGAGTGTTAATAAAGTCCAATTTAAGGAGAAACGAATGCAAGGTTTCAGAAAGTGAATTTACGAGCAAATGAATGTTCCATATGCGCTTTACTTGGGATTATTGTTCTTTGAGATAAATATTAGTTCCAACTTTTTCATTATCTCGGGGAAATATTAATATTTCGGCTATACATTTTAGCTGTTGACTTGACCCTATGACTTCGCCATACTATTTAGGCTTGTTTATGAATCGGCTAAAACCTGCTTTAACCTTATCAAACACTTGACCATTTGTGGGGTGCATTTCGAATATTTTAAACACAATTTTAATATTTCATATATTCATAATGGTATTGATGATGAACAAGGATTGGACAGTGGATACTGTACATTGGTAATTTATCTAAAAATAAAAGGATATACATGTATTGTTAACATAATTTGTTTATCTAAAAATAATAGGAAATATTGTTTTCTGTTATTTTTCGATAAAAAACTACTACGTGTATCCATTGTCTGATAGTATGATAAACAAGATGCATTTGTATTTTGTTTACACTACACTGTGAATTTATCATACGATCCTGTTTAGCAGTATAGTATTGAGCATTTAACTGAACGCATTTTCATATTATGATTAACGCACCTTACTCAAACTTTCATAAAGGGATCCATCTTAACTGACTCGAATATTTTCAAAATATGTCGCTATGTGTTTACGGACAAACTAATTTCACAGAAAAAATCTGATCATGTGATTTATAATACAGCCCGCTATTTTATGATAGCAATCATTTATGATAAACTCCATGATTCAATTTGGGCATTGCCACGATGGCTGTATACATATATCATCCAGAAGGTAGTTGTGAATTCCCTTATAGGAAACATTAAACCCGCATTCCACTCAGACCTTTCGTTTTCCGATAACATTCCTTCTTAATTAAATTGAAAATGTTAATATTGGATATTATATATCGGCCTTATTCATAATAAATCCGCGAATACCCTCAGGTATACGTTATTTAATAATTTTAATGTATTCAGGTTTTTACTTGCTTTTCACAAAAAACTTTGTCCTAGAACGAGTTTCTCTTTTTTATGAGATGAAAAGCAGATCCCAAGGAAATAATTTGCTCAGCTTGGAATTCGTTTCATCTTCTCATTTTCATCCACATTTTCTAAGTGCTTTATTTGTTAGATTGACATGCCCCGTTTACACAAATTTGCTTTTATGTTTGGTTTGCTGAATGGATCTGTCTAGTAAGGGAAGCTGGTAAATATCCATTAAACCGATGCTGGCGCAAGCTTAGGTAAATAGATGTTGTAGTACAGGTGCAGAGTATTTTCTATTTTCGATCTGTATTAAGTACATTTTAAAGAATACAGTATAAGGCCGCCCTCCAGATACTTATGAAGAAGCCTTAATTGCAAATGCATGTTGATGTTAATGAAATTTCGCCAGAAAAAATCGCACATCCTCTCGTTGTTGAAATGTATAATCGCGGGACACTTAAAATTAGCCGTATATTTTATTTCGTCAAGTGTTAAAGGTTTTTTTAACCCAGCTGATGGCGTATACTGTATATCGATTTTCTGCCAATGTTGATTCCTTTACTTTAAACCACGTAGAAATAATTTTTACGCTTTTTTTTCGGAAAGTTCCATAACTGGCATGTAAGATTCAGTTCAGAATGTCTGTTGAAAAGACGAGGTATCAACTATTCCTTGTTCTCGAAATTAGACAAACTGGCTTATCCATATTGCAAACATGGTTTATCTTTTAACAAGGTTCCCGGTTTACTTATCGCTACAAAGTATGATTTGTTGGAACATTAAGAACACCTATTTTGAAAACTGTTGATAATATGAACGCCATAGGCGGCAATTTTTGAATAAACTAGATTACAAAATGTTGGATTTAAGCGCACATTTCTATACAAATTGAGCAGTTAAACATAAAACATGTTCAAGTGTTAATTATTCGAGGAACGGAATGGGCGAACATATTTGAAAAAATATATAAGAAATAATATATTTAAGTGTATTTTCTCAAATTTTTGTCTTATTGAAAAATTCTGTACATCATTAAGAGCAGCTTATAGTTTATTTCCCTTAAAAAATTAAAAACAAATATTAATTACAGTTGGTAGATTTTACGGGAGGTAATAAGTGGCAATGGCTAAATCATTATTTTCCGTGTGCAAAGTCCAATAATCCTACATTTTATGTTTTCGATAAATTTTTTTATGTGATAAGGTTTTGAAGTTTGAAAGACCTCATGATCTCATTGGGATTCTACCCCTTCCTTCGGTCACTTAAAAACACTGGGTAAATGAATTTATTTAACAGTATTTAGAAGAAATGTCAACAAAGAGAACAAAGAGATTATATTAATATTAATAATTTAATATACAGTACCTTCAGTGTAACTTAAACATGTGGGATTATAAGTCAATTTAGCACTTCTTCCCAAGTTGTTTCGTTTGATTGTGATGTTGTAGACATATTGTTACAGTAGAACCTTAAATAGTTGACCAAAGTAGAACATCCAAAGTAAACTCTACGTGTTGACCACCTGCACCTCTGTATGAAGTACCATATGATGACAACGTGGACTATGATAAAAACGTTATTTACTCGATGTTGCTCTTTGTATGTTAAGTGTATTGGCTGCTTGCAAAGCTTATACTGTACACCCTAAACAATAACTGTCTCTATAGAGGTACAAGAATTCATTTTGAACCGCTTCAGTACCCCTACTGTACTGCACGTGTATAGATAGATAAATTTGCAGAACATCAGTAATACTGGTACTGTATTATGAACATTTTACCAATATTATTCATGAATGACGAATGATTACTGTAAAGTGCAAGTACACGCAGTTCACGGAATTAAAAGCCTGTGTCAGTACAAGCCTTGTTCCATACATGTATGTTGACCAGTTTGACCAGTTTGCGACAGTCCCTTGGGTGGTCAACGTACAGAGATTCTACTGTAGTTACAAATTATTACATGGCACATCCATCTTCCTCTGTAGCATCATCGCTAAGTTCTCTTTGTTGATTTTTCTTTAAGAAATACATTTTTCTCTTGCTTAATTAAATTGATTTAATTTCATGAAAATCATAGTACTCGTTTGCTTCGAAGGCTTTGTGCCCTGCAGCCAATTTCGCCTTTCACCTTTAATGCACCGCAAGTCTACATGAATATAATACGCACTGGTCTAAATGCAGTTATTTAGCCATTTGGTGCATTCGCCTCCTCTTCTTTGTCTCTGTTATCATCGCACGATTTCTTGATGATTATCATCATTAAGCGTCTTGCAGCGAAAATAATGGAGAGAAAGGATGACCTCGCAAGTTGCTTATTAACAAACTGTCGTGATCTTGTTTGATTTTGTGAAGCCAGCTGAAAGTAGTATAAATCGTGCGCTGTTAGTGCTAAGTGACAGCATGAAGTTATTGCTTTTTCCTTTTGTTATTGCATGAAATTTAGCTTTGAATTCCGTGTCACGTTAATTGAAACATGGCGGATGGAGCGATATATATACAGTATATATAGGCGAGAACGTGGCCTAATTGCCCAGAAAGCGAAATCCAGTTGCCAATGAGTTTGGATTTCTGGATGATTTAATGAGCCATTGGCAAGAAGTGCAGTCATTATCATCCAGAGCTTTGGGAGAATGCCATCAGCTGCATTAGATCGGTAGCCTTCCGAAGACTCAATGAATGCCAATTTCCGCCATTCCAGACATGGCAGTTTTAATTGAAACCTGTTTCTGCAATTAGCCTCGCAAATCGTAGCGTTCAAGTAGCTAATAAAAGCTTAAACAATGAGTGACGGGACATAAATTATATTTATCGATTTTTCGGTTTCATTAACCATGGATCTAGGCATATTGGCTGATATTAAATTAAGCACGCACACACGTGAACGCAAATTTAATATGCTTTTCATAATTGCTTTTCGCGTGTGCGCTTTTGGCAACAACACCTCGTCCATCTTCAATGTCCAAGACATGAAATTGCACTTTTTGGTAACGTATTACAAGCATGTTAAGAATACACAATGCTTTTGATGCAAGCATTTCTTAATGATACCATGTTGACGTCAGTTTCATGGGTAACCGATTACTATCTTTACCGTGATTATTATAGGCATTTTCACAGGGTTACCCCTGACCTGGAAAAGTCAGGGAAACTCAAGAAATCAATAACAGATTTGGCATAGCTAGTTATTGCTTAGCACAAAAATCAAGAGCTGCAGTAAAAAGCCATTCTGTAGATGCAATTTAAAAAATATTGTGTTCTATCTCCTGTTCTCACAAGATTATGTATGATATTGGCATGTCATTTTTTCCTTGCATTTTCAATGGCCAGGGCAATCAGGAAAATTTGTTTTAAAACCTGGAAACGTCAGGGAAGTTGAAAATGTCATCTCTGGGGTAACCCTAGTCTAACTTGAACGTTGTAGAGGACGAGAGAAATCAAAAAAACGATTAATGCGGGGCTAATAACATGCATGACATTCATATACAGGGTGTTCATTTAAAAACTTTCCACCTTGATTATTTAAAAACGATATGAGATGGAGAAATCGTGTTTGGGTCAATGGGGGTCAGGGGTAAGTCACTGCCACTTGCAAATATTCTTCAACTGGTTCACCCTACGTTTGATAAACATTTCTCCCAACACGATTTCTCTATCTGATGTCGATTTAACTAATCAAGGTGGAAATTTTTTAAATGAACACGCTGAATAACATCAAAGGTTGAACCAGCTATGTCTCTCAAACTAATTATCCGTTAAATTCCTGCTAAGTTGCTATGCTGGAATCTTGTAGTCCTCCTAATTTGCAATTTAATTTGACTAGTTATTGCATTGCCTACCTGCATGTTTGCGTTGCTAAGTTATCCCAAACTCTACTCAAATATTGACTAGCAATAGCTGGGAAGAGGAAAAAAGAACTAATCTGTTTATTAAAACGAATTAATTTTGCCATCGGTTTTTATGTCTGAAAGCCTATTTACTGGTAATCTTGTTGATACGTTCTTTAACGTTCTGGCAGCGTAACCTTCCTTTTAAGACTGTCCTGGATTTCCGTAGGAGGAAGGTTTAGTCTGTGTCACTGTGGAAACATCGATGAGCTCAGTTCGTATACAAAAAACTGAAGGAAGTATCAGTGAATCTCCTGAAGTTGGTTCATAGGATATCGAGATAGTTATTTTGTCAAATTCAGCACTGTAGTTTGTGCAGTATTCGGTAAAAATACCTCGTTAAGCCCAATTTTCAATTTATTGCCACGTTATTAATGAGTTATTGGAAACTTGGAACCTAGGGAATGTCGTAAGCCGATAAGTAAACCAGTTGAAAGTTGTGTAAATAGGATCGAGGCCGTAGTCTTTTGAGTTAACTAACTTGAGTAGTTCTACTGTAATTATTTTAATATACGAGACTTACTTAATTATAGAAAGTGTATCTAGGAAAATCACTAAAGTTGTTGATTAGGTAAACTCATTTCATAACGCTCTGAAAGCTCAAATTACATGTATCATCTCTGTGGGGCAGTTTGCAATCTGAAATATATGTAAGAATGCATACTTTAGCATTACCAAGTGTGTGAAAATCTGCTCCCGGTCAATCAGAAGGATGGTTATTTGCTTTAGTTCTCAAAGTGGCCAGATTTGCATTTATTTAAATGCTTGTCACTATGAATATCAGTTAGACATGGTTATGTTCAATGTATATACTTGTATGTCATCAATCATAAATTACTGTTTCCATATTTTTATCTTCTTACAATGAAAAGTACACTGAGGCATCAATTGATATTTCGCAAAATATTTACTTGATGTTAGGTGCACCTCTCTCGTATCTTAGAACCCAACTGCTTAAAGCAACATGGATGTTTGTTTGTTTTGAATGAAATAGGTTATTTTGAATCAAGCAGAACAATGTTAAAGATTGATGGTTTATTTCATTTTGCTTTGGGGCAAGTAAAGAGTCCAAATCTCGATTTGATCAAGAACGTTTCCGAACTTGCCCACATAATGTTACCCAACTCATAGAAATTTTCAATGTCTTGGAGCACGTTACCACTTTGAAATTGAGCAGTTTTTTTGGCAATATTCCCTTGCTGCTTATTATATTGTGTAATGTCAATAAGCACCTAACCACCTGTCAATTTAATGTATATGGCGAAATTCTTTTGCTCCTTAGTGTATTTGCGCAAAGTCTTTGAGCACCTTACCACCTTGCAATGCACTCTAGGAAATAAAGGTAAAAGTTGGTGTTTTTAAATACCTCAAGATTTTAATAAGTCCCATTTTAGGTGTTATGTTTGTTGAAGGTTGTTAGAAACACGAAAAGGTGTCTATTGGACCAGTTAAAGGTGTTTTCCCTGCCATACCAAGATTCAGCACCTCTGTAACACCATGTAGTACCATAATTAGTTACCTTTAAAGGTACTACATATTCCTGTATTACTAGATGGCACAATAGTAGATCATGGCTTGTTGGAAGATAGGACAAAGAACTGGTTGGGTGCACGTTTCTAGCCATAACTTTGAGCCCAAAGAAGTTATCACCACCCTGTACAGATTGCTGATAAGATAGGATGTGACGCTTCTAGCTGGTTTTCATTGGTTCGATTCCCGTGTGTTTTCAGTTTAATTTAAGAGAAAAAATATATGCTTGGTTTGTTTGGCTGCTGTTGTTCACAATCCACATGTCCATGTCACTACTTATGATCACTCGCCCATTTATGCACCCCTTTCCAGGCAACATATCCTTTCTATGTCATCAGGTTATTTAAAGTGCAATTATACCGAAGGTGTACTGAAGGTGTCAGTTAGCACCATATTTAGTGTGTTGAAATAAATGTGCATACAAGCATATAAAGGTGTAGTATTTGCGACAAGTCACAGCACCTTTAATGGTACTTCATAGCACATTTTTTCTTTAGTGTGTAATGCTTTTGGCGAAATTACCTTGCTGTTTGGTATAATATGCGGGCATCTTGCAATTTAATGTTTTTGGTAAACTTGTCTTACTGCTTGATATGATGTGCAATGTCTTGGAGCGCTTTGCTACTTTAAAATTTGTTTTTGGTAAAGTTCTGTTGCTGCTAAATATTACGTGGAGCACCTTGTCCCCTTGCAATTGAATGTTTTTTTAAAAAGAAAAAATCCTTTGCTACCTGTTACATACATGTAATTCCAAAACATTTCCCAATCAATTATCATGGCCCTAGTTGGTCAGACTTCTCAACACTGCATTCTTCCCAGCACCCCGCATGGCTGTTATTATGTGTTGTACAGCTCGCTGCAGTCCATGCCGATTCGAGGAATCTCCCAATTTGATCTAGTCTCGTAGTTGCAATCATATGGTTCAGCGTCTTATCTTACCTCTGCAATCGAAGCTTCTTCCCGAGTGTTGGCTGATACGGAAGTCATTGTTCCCCGCTAAGGCCCACGCTATCAAATTTGCGCTATTTTTCTTGTCTTTGTGTCCACCCCGGTGATGTATACCGCAATCAAGATCCACGGCTGGCCATTGTCACCAGAAGTTAGACCAGGGCGGAAATTGGCCGCTTTTTCATCGCTGCGCAATACCACCAACCAAGCAACCGTAGTATGGGGTGCCCATTGCGCCTTCCAGGCACCTTATACTACTCTGCTGAGCTGATGCCTAGCGGATAATGCGCACCACTCCCACCAAATTAAATCGGGCCGACAACCCTCCGTTAAGTAACCAGCGCCATACTTAAGCAGCTGTATGTGCTCGGCATGCTGTATCACGCATGCAGGTCTCAATCAAATAAAACTCTTTAGCAAGGCCGCGTTCTTTGCAGATATCTTGATTTCTGCCCCCATCAAAATGCTTCACACTTCATCAGATAGCGTGCCGCGGCTTATGGCCGGCAAAGAGCTCTTGCTGGTCATTTACGTTGTTTATACGTCCAGGCGTATAATGGGCACGTAGGCCGTAACCGTTGCGGCACCTTTTTTGAAAATCTTGATAACCGCACTGCATAATCCATTTGGAATGGGTAGCGCAGATAGCGCCTGCTCAGCCATAGCAAACGAGATTTCTGCCCTGTGGCCTGGGGACGTGATGGGCCCCTGATCCTGAATTTCAGCTGCTGCAGCTCGCCGAGGTGCAAGAAGGCATGACTGAGGCTCTGCTGTTCTAGCCATTCCAAAGTTTGCAGAAAACTGGATGGCGATCGATATTTCCAGTGTTGCTGGTGATTGAGGCTGGAGCAACTTTGAGGTTCTGGAAGGTGGCCGAGCTGAACATTTCTGGTTGGCATCTAGCGTTTGGGGGCATGGAGACTGTTGGAGCTACGAAATCAGGGTTCCTTCACATACTCGATCTTGTATGAGAATGCCCCGGGTTTACAAAATAATGAAAACACTAAGAGATTTGGGAATAATGTTTGTGTTGGGCCTGTTGGCTAGTTTTGGAGTGCTGGAAAGTGAACATCAACGTCTTCCATGACCATCACAGTAACAGATTTGTATATGGTGTTTAAACATCTGTAAAGTCATTTAGAAATATCTGAACATCTGAACATTTTCGCATCGGGAACTAAAAAAGTGGTACAAATTTAACTAGTCCATTGTCCAACCCATTTAGACCCATACTAAATTTCTTATTTATTGCATACGATCAGTCGTTGGAATTGGTATATAGAGATTTGGGAATAATGCTTATGTTGGGCCTTTTGCCCACAGTTTTGAAGGGCAGGGACTTCCATGACCAGCACAATCACAGATTGGTATGTGTTCCGACATCTGTAAAGTCATTTGGAAATATTCGTCTAAAAGGATGACAAAAATTTTACTAGTCCATTTTCGAATCCATCTAGATCCATACTACTGTAAGCTTGAAAATATTCAGTTTAACAGTGATGATAGTGTCCTAAATGTAGTGGTTACTGCCGAATAAATTTGGTTAATAGAATTCATCCCCAACCACTTACTGATAGTAAGACACCGAGTTGAGTTGAATTTAAAAAGGGATTGAAGGTTGTTTTGGAGGTATAGGATAATCAACGCCTTGTTATTAAAAAATGTGACTCTGTAACTTCTGTTTCCATTATTTTGACCATCCCATGCAATCGGCAACCAGGCCTTTGCCTTGCTCACTGCTGTGCTTTTGTAAATGTCGATTGATTTTCAGAAGGGTATCTGCAGTACCCTGCTTCTTGGAAGTTGATGTTGAAAAATATAATTCCCTGCTAGCATTCTTTACTGCACTAGGCACATGTGCAATAATAGAACACTTTATTTCCTGGGAAGGTATCCTGCTCTAAAATCTAAATATTTAGGGTTTTACAGTTTTGTACAATTCTTGGGTCTGTTAAGTGAACGGCAGCTCAAAACGGAAATAAATGACAATTTAAATTAATTATAAAGCATGTCTTGTGCATGATTGGACATTTATGCAATATGTCCACTTTGAATTAATGTTCACTTTCCCCAAAGAAAAATACTATGTATTCTGTTGCCTAGGCGTTACAAACACCTATACATCAACTTTTGCAGATTAATTAACGTTTGATCTCCTCACTCGTCGATACCGTTTGCTGTGTACACAGGTTTTATGGGCTGCATTAATGCCCCACGATGCGCGTATAAATGGCCTTATGACCGATAAAGATGGAGATGATGTCCATCAAGAACCAGTCGAGCTAGGAGAAGGAAAATTAAATTTGGGAAGAATCGTTCCTACCCAAATTGGAAGCGAGAACTAAATGGAGTTGCTAAGTGTTTAAGACTGTGATTGGTATATTGCTCACTGCCCTAGCTTCTATTGAAAGAGAGAGCAGATCGTATTGGCCCGCTTATAATTGTAATTAGACTGCGATGTTTAATTATCCGTGATGAACTTCTTATATACTCGATCAATTGAAGCTATTGTAGATACCGACAACGTACGTTGGATTCCCCGCGAAAGTGCCACCATACGTACTGAGTATATAGTCTAAACAAAAAAAGGTGCAGGCAACTGGTAAATGAATTTCCTTCAGCAGTATATGAAAATGTTCATGTTCTCCATATGTATCATCTATAGCCATTTGTATGTGAGATCAGACAACATGGAATGCTCTCATGAGATTAGGCTGCTCACATTTAAATAAAAATGTTCTGAGGGATTCTGATTTTTAAATCGCAAGATAGACTACGGAATTGGCCCTACAATGTGCACAAAATGACTATTTCAACCCTAATTGTCTATTGGACAAGAATGGTACCTGATCAAGCTGTCGCAAATTAACCTTTTTTGTTTATTTTTATCTAATGTTTGTGCTTATCATAACCTAACCTTAAACACCTAAAATGCGTTCTTTAGTTACATGTAGCTTCCCTTACTAACAGCAATCGCTGCCATCCTTTGAGCCATTAGGAAAAGCCAACTTTCTCAGAGCGCCTATGCTGTTGGATTAGGCCAACAGCAGGGCATATTTCGCAGTAAAACCGAATCCTCTGAGGTCATTTGGGTCCACATAGTTCTTTTTGTTTCTTGTGAGAGGTATCACGTTCCGAAGGGGGAAATCAAGGAAAACAGTCGTGATCGCATTGTCAATAAGGTTAACTAAATGTTATTGCTGATTTGAGTATATCAAAGTTCCTTCTCTATAAAACTGCTATAAATGTGTACAGGGCTTACCAAAAAAAAATTGCCTGCAATACAATGTCAAACGAAGGCAGCTTGTCTTTTTTTGTTTCTTTAGTTAAACATCTCTGATGAATGCATTCGTTTTTCGTTGTCAGTTGGGCAATATGTCGCCATCTTTTTCTTGGGCAAATGGTTCTGTTGACTACTGATAATTTAAGTAGTTTTGGCTATTTTTTTGCTAATCCGATTTGCTTGATTCATTGTGCTCTGCTTTAGTTGCGAGAAATGCTTTAATAATGAATGTTTAAAACTTGATCCTTACTCTTAATCAAATTCGTATTAATAATTAATGCTATTTTTTCAGATTCCACAGCGTAAACGCATTCAACCCCACCGATGTACTGCCTGTTCTTGAGATCCTCAAATATTCATGACCTTGTCGACATCATCTTCTGAACATCAACAAATTGCTAAGGTAAGCAGTCAAGTTTTACTTATCTTTTACTGCGCGGAAGGCAGTTTTAAACGCTGCCTAAGGCAGGATAAGATGTCCTCAATTGCAATTGGTCAATGATGAAAATAGATAATGTGAAGTGGAATCCTATAGGTAAAGTAACGTGTTCTCATTCAACATATTTTACCCTACTAATGCGTGAAAGTTATATTTTTCATAAAAGCTAATAGTGGCTCTGGTAGCCCAGAATTTGTGCTACTAACCACTTTTTCATAATTTTAGTGTCAATGCTAGTCGTATAGCAATACAATTGTCATTTGCTTTATGTCGACGATCTCTGTCACAAAGTTTCACTTACACGCTGAGATATAGACAAAACTGGGTTATTATTAATTTTAGTTGTACAGTAAAATGGTTGATCTCCCTTGGTGCATTGTTCATGTTCGTAAACGAATGCTCGTCTCTTAAGGTGATGACGTACGTGTTTATAACATGTATCCAGACACGTTAATTTGAATGTTTTGTAACTTGAATTTTTGTTGTAATCCCATGTGCTAATGGTGTCCTCGACCTGGATAACTTGGGAAGCCTGCAATTGTTAGCGAAATTCAAAAGACCTGTCAAAGTCAGGGAGAATATATTAATTTTGAAAAAGTCTGGAAAACTCACCAATTTTCTTTTCTTTTCACTTGGCCAGCTATTGGTTAATACACAGGACAAGTGATCCAACTTTCTTGATTTCTTGTGAAAATTTATGCTCTTATCCCGTTTACATGCATAAAGCAATACATGTACGTCTAGAATTCTTGACATCTTCTTATGTGATGCTTTGCATTTTCTGCAGTCAGGGTGGTCAGGGTAATTCTTTTTAATAACTGTAAAAGTCAGGGAAAAGTCTGGAAGTTGAACACTTCGTTTCAGGAATAACCCTGACTCAATACGAAGCACTTGAGGTGTTTTGATAACAAATCGGTATGACGTTTTGAATGCATTTTGTCCATGATGTGATGCAGTGCGGGTAAACAAAACATTGTTCCTCTGGCAAATTCATTGCTTGGAAGTTGTGCTTGTGTGCCAGCTTATGCCAGCATTCATATTGGCTGCGAATCGAACCACACCCTTTGTTCGTTGTCCACGCAAAAACTCTTTTTCCACTCTGTCGCCTTTGGAGACAGAAATGAACATTTTGCGCCTTTTCTTGTCTCCAAATTCAATCATTTCTTCACCGGGGATACCCGAACTACACGAGGGGAAGGAAATTCGCTGGAACATTATTCTTTTGACAAGTCGTTTTTGCCGTGTAAGTCTTTGCGAGATGTCAAGTAAGACTGCGGCTTAAATATTCAGATAAACACAATCTCGAAAGTACATGGAGGATGGGGGAAATGCTGTTTACCAAATCCCCAAAAGGGCTTTTAAGGTGGCCTTCGCCTAAATCTATCAAAGCTTTCCTGTGTACAAAGTGTGGCTGAATGCACAAGGCTTGATGCCCATGTCGTGGTGGCTGTTGCATGATCGTAAACTGAAAACACACTGATTACGAGAGGCTAATCCTTTGGCGAAATTGGCAACATTGCTTTTGTGAGATAATAAAACTATTTTGATTGGAAAGTAAACTTTGTTGTACAGACGTACAGTATACCAAATTGCTGCAGTCATCTATAGTTTAGCTATAGGATTCGTTTTTATGTTTCATACATGTATTTCACGAATTCATGAGTGTCAACAATGCCAAACAGGCATTGAAAAATGCTTATTGTCTCAAATCTTAGTAAATTACCTAAACTCGATAAATAGTGCATTTTCTTTGGGTAACGACAAACTTTGAAATACACATTAATTTGTTCTGTGAAAGTGTCGAATAAGTTCTCTGAAGTCCTGAAACAGAAAAATCTGACCTTGTGTAATGAATATTTTTTCTAAATAGGGTAAAATGGACTTTCTGATAAGCGGTTTTGGGTAACAATAACTTTGGCATAGTTTGTTGGGTAATGAAGAAAACGTTTGGGAAGCACTAGCCTGACAAATATTCATTTGCTATTTATGTAATACACCATACGAGTGCGCATTAGATTCATTCGTTTTTGTTAATACATGTATCAAAATGGAGTGTTTGGGAAGCAGTTTCAGAGGATGAGAATTTCAACATGATACTGGCCACATATACCGCGGCTCCTAAACATTTGGCCGACAGTATACCTAAAACCCCGTAGAAATACCTGGGGATCATATTGAAAGCTAGATGAGAATCACCATGACAATAAATAGAACATGCAGTCAATTTTGATTGCACTAACATTGGCTTGCTGGGACAAATATTCCAAGCTCATTTATTGAATTATAATTGCTTTGATGTGAAATCGATGGAAAGGGAATACGATAGAAAGGGAAAACACAAGAGTATACAGTGAAAGTTTGACTGTATTTCAGAATATGCCGTGCTCCACCATAGACACAAGAAGAAATTGGGCTTCTCCTAACGGCTCATAGGCCTGCAGTGATTGCCTGGCGGTTGTGCAGCAAATAAATAATTGCATTTTTATGTTAGTTTAGGTTAGACAGAAAGAACAAAAACGATAAAATAAAATAAACCTAATAATAGGATAATGTGTGACACCTAAGACAGGTGTCCTTCTTGAACTGTGTACTAGACAAGTGGAGTTGAAATATAAATATTGTTTGCCCATATGGAGCAGGGCACAATCCGAAGTATTACCAAAAATTCCTGAGAAAACAGTGATTAACTATTTAAAATACTGTACCTACACTTGCTCATTAAACTTCAATAGTTGTGCGGAAGTTTCACTGCGGTTTTACTGCGGTTACCCATACCCAAGGGGAGAATAGGAGTACGATATAACCAATCGTGTTTATTTAGATTAGTTTCGGAACACCCATTTTGCAAACGTGCGAGTCGCGTGAGCCAGTTTTCTTCCGTTTTTTTGCTTTTCTGTTATTTACTGAATAACGAAGCATTTTCCACCCTTCGCGTTTTCGCACTCAATAGAAAATGCAGGAAATGAAATGATCTAGTCGCCTTCGTCGGGCATAAGCTTCTGTAAAGTGATATCGTGGCCTGGAGCCATAGCATAAGATATTTTTTCTGAGTTGCTTTAGGATTTCGCTTATTCGACTGCCTGCAAGTGCAACGTGAACGCCAACGGCATTAACTGGTGGCAAAAGTAATGTAATGAAACCAGCGTTGAATCAGGGTGACGCCAACACTTTAATGAACTGCAAATGGCCCACACGGCTATAAAAACCGCAATGGTTTCGACTTGTGAAATGGCAAAGGCTAGAGATGCATTTACCGTCCTTTTGCCTCACTACTGGCAACCCATTCTCACCATTGGAAGCAAGGAATCTGGAAAATAAATTTCCTATGAAGGTTGGTTGGCATCGTTACTTTGGCCCATTGAAGGCAACAAACGGTTCGTATGACTAGGTGACATATTGACAGCGTGCACGTGACGTCATATAGGAGAAAGCTGTGACGGTGTAAGCCGTCTTGGGAAACTTATTCTGAGGACATACCGAACTAAAATCTAGTTTTACTAACTCGATAATGGCGAAAACCGCGATGACGTGTTGCTGTGTGTTCCCCATTCGGTTATGGAAAACTAGAATAAAACTTGGTAAAGCAGTCTGTTCACCTAATTATTACTAACGTAGTAGGTAATAACGTTTATTTACTACGCTTTTTAATTTTCGCGTTTTTCTTCGCGAATGTCTTGGTTATAAGGAACCTACTAACGTGAGAAAGCTGTGGACATCAGCATCATCGATATAGAATAGGGAAATGTTAACTCTACCCCCTTCAGTAAAGTTGACAGTTACAAATACAGTAAGTTAACCTAACTTTAACTGTGCTTCCCTTTAAAGTTGGCAAACCTTAGGCGCACCGCTGCGTGCATGGTTTGCAGACTTTCGGGGCTGTATTTTGGCGCTGTTTACCGTACTTTTCTCGAAATGTAGAATTAAAATATGGCTGAGATGTTTTCTTTTCGAGCAGGGGCTATTGGGAAATACAGCCCTGCATTCAGGAATATATTTTCAAATACTGATATTCTGGTTGACATTTGTATCTCTAAGCAACCATTTCATTACCAGCTTATTATGAGCTTATTATGAAAGCCTTAATTAGTCTGGCTATTCAGTGCTTTAAGTGATAAATTCATTAGAATTTAATGAACTTGCCTGAAAAATGACACGGATAAACATTGCTATAGATGTAAACGTTAATGGCAAGACAGGTTAGTTTAGTTAGATTATGAGAAACACGAAAAACTAACAACGGATAAATTACAAAAGCTCAATCAGATGTCCTTCTTGAATGCGCATTTAGAGCTGGGACTTTTCCGTAGTTTAACCCGTTTTTTTCTGCAACAAATTCATCAAAGAAAAGGGTTGAACTGCTTGCGATGGTAATATGTCGGAAAACAAATCAGATTTTCACTCAGCAGTCGTTGACCAAAATTAGTGCTGTTATCAAACGAAATCCAGCTGTACGGACAAATATTTCATCATGGGCAATGACAACATCTGGAAAAGTTTTGAATTTGCTGTACATACTTGATAATTAATTCTTGGAACTGGACTCCAGTTCATATCAGATTGAGCAGATCTTTTGTTAAAACCTTCGTTATTATTCTCGAATTCACTTTATGCCACAGACTCTTGGCAACTATATCCATATCCGCTTCCGCATTGAGATGCAATGGAACGCAAATGTTCTTGGACATTCTGCTATAGTCTCCAAAGAAGCAGACCCTGCAAAGATGGCCCTTTAATGGAGATTAATTTACTCAACTGTGGAGCCCGGTTTTCCACCCTAAGCATGAGCCAAGTGACCCAGCACCAACTCGTAGTGCAGAAATAAACGGATGGAAACCGTGCCACAAGGACTAATGAAGGCTGCCCCCTGGGGCCTAATATGACGCAGATGCGCTTGGTGGAGTTTCCACCTTAGTAAATGTAGTTGTCGTTCGGGTCGCTTAACCTGTCAGGTTTTCACGCTTGCGATGGCAGTTGCATCTTTGCGTTTTCCTTGCCTGTTAATTATGACAGGCCTGTGGAGATCTTCCATTAGGCAGGAATAATTCGTTTGGAATTGTCAGTAATTCATTGATTGTAATTCTTCCCTTACGGACTAACTGAAGCAGAAGTCTTACTTAAAAAATTATTATTGCAGTGTCATTGTTGTGGCATATCAGTGATAATTACAGTGATGGTGTACTGTTTATTTTCGAAATTATAATACAAATGCCGCTGTTGATAATAATTTGCCATTTGGGACGTAGGCTGCTATAGTGTAGACGATCCCGATCCTCTTAGGTAGTGTACTGTATTAAAAGAAGTTTGTTTCAATGGATGTTTAGTCTGCGAGTACACTTTGCTTTGGAAGTTGTTGGCTACCATGGAGACGAAGAGTGAGCTGTATATGCAGTTTCCATGGCTGCCATCTTGATTCAGAAACGCTTTGTGGTGGAAAGATAATCTTCGGCATTGAAGCAATGTGACTGAAAATGTTTAAACAACATTAGAAAATCAAGACGAAAACAAGATCATGAGATGCGTCTGACGTAAAATGTGAAGCAAACGATGTGAAGCATATGAATTACGCATTATCCTGTATTTTTTTAAAAAAAGACCGATAGAATTACTGATTGTTTTAGGGACAATACTGATGGATTGATATTCTATGCTGATTACTGACGAATATCCGAATTTTTTAAGTATCGAACTATCGACTAATAGTGACCACAACTCGATCCCCACACTGGATTTCGTGTAGCAAATTCATGAGAGAATATATTTTTCGCATTTCCATCCAATCGTTTATCCCATAATTTATTATTAACATTGCGTTTCGAGGCTGACAAGGCTAAAATTAAAATGCAACAAGCCTTTTTTGCTTTATTATGTTCCTACACTGTACTTGCTATAACATTGCGTTTCGAAACTGATAATGCTAAAATTAAAATGTAACAAGCATTTTTTGCTTTATTATGTTCTTACACTGTACTTGCTATTATGCGCTACTCAACGAAGTCTAGGCAGATACAGAGCTAGAATATTGGCAGTACTGGTAGTAATTAAGTTATGTATTCTGAGTCGAACATAGACCTACATGCACATACATGTAGATACATAGTTCTGTTTCAGACTTACTGTTATAATTATTGATCTTATAAGTACGAATTAGGCAGCTGTATTACGTGGCTATAAATGAAAGATCGTCATATCATGTTATCAATCATATCGTGTTAAAAAATTAACTCATGATAATGTCCTCTATCTATTCAGATCAGTGTTGTACCAACAGTGTGCGGCTTTAGCATTTTGAATGTTAGTGCAATGAATCTTGAGATTGAACAATAATTATGTCGATTTGCAAAGCTTTCTTTGTATTTTACGAATCTTTTAAACAAATATACCTGCATAGTATAGTTCCCCTAGTTTAAAATAACTTTAATGATTACACCAGTATCCATCTACAGTTTTTGTCATCTGCTTAAAATTCATTTGGCTTTAAATTACCATGAAAATTTTCAGATTTTTTTCAAAAAATGTATTTAGCTGCAAAGTTGAAGCTTATACTCGCAATTCGCAGTTATGGAAATTGCATATTTGACCCCTATGACAATATCAGTGGTTGCCAATTCTTTGATAAATACCGACCTCTATAGTAGGATGGTGATGCACATAAACGCCCGAATAGTCTTTGCAGTGGGATTATTACTCTTTTCCAATTTAGACGACAAATGTCAATATTTTCAGAATTGCAAAAGCCCGCGTTTTGACTTCGCTTCAAAAGTAAGAGCTGTTGAATTACAAAGCGAGAATTCCGAGAATTTTCTGTCGTATTGTATGTTGTGCTATTATGCGCCAAAACAGAACTCAGTGGAGTTAATTTTTCGGCTCGAACCGACATTCGCCTCGTATCCCAATCCAATTAACCATTTTTTTCTTGTGACTGCATATGAAATCATTGGAGCATGTAAGCTAGGCATAGCGATGTTAACCTCTGTCTCGCTAATAAAACATTGCAGGAAGGGCAATTGATTTTCACCTGCAAACGTGTTTTACATTTCTGTGTAGTGCACATTTCGCCAGGGTTTCTTGTAGATTTGCATAAGGACCTTTTTAACTTCCTTGAGGCGGATGTTGCTTCTCGCCTGAATGGTACCACTGACAGCGTGCTAATGCGTTGATGGGGCTTTAGGACTTTCTAGATTCATCCTGTGCATCTAGATGGTCTAATTTTGGGCCGTCTGCATGTGCATAAAAAGACTTGCGAAAGGATTAAGACGACTGTAAGCCCAGATGCATTACTTTTCAAACTGGAAAAAAATGGTATTTCAGAGTTTCACTTTTAGGAATTGTTAATTACGAAGTTGATAATGTCTCGAAAAGTTCTGGAAATTAGCTGCCATAATTAGGCGAAAGTAATTGAGGAGCTACAGAAAAAAGATGAAACTACATGTGTATTTTAATTTGGTTAGAGGTAGAGGTTCACAAAAATCTGACGAGCATAAGGGTCTGGCAGCTAGCTCCGACACCCAATTTTGATCTGCGTGTACATGTTCCCGAGCATAGCGAATACTTTGTATAACGACCACTCATGAGTGTGTCCTTTTTAACCTGTGTGTCCTGAGTAATATGACCTCTGCACATATTTCAAGTATGTCTATCTAGTGACATTTTTTGCATTGGAATATGCATTATTCTTATACATATTTGGACATTTTCGAGGTTTAGAATTAGGTATGCATTGTTCAGGCAGGGTTCCCCTAAACCTGTAATACATAGCAATGTGACGCAAATTTGAAAAGGCTGGAAAAGTCATAGAACATTGATTTACTTTAAATAAATCGGGGAAATCCAACATCAGTAATACCTGTTACATACATGTAGCTACGGTAGTAATTAGATAATATAAAAATAAAGAGATAAATAATT
>JAQGAF010002843.1:0-20244 GCA_034687865.1 Kryphioiulus occultus
TTACCTAACTGTTCAATTTTTTTGGACTTGTCAATTTGATTAAATTTACATGCTTTGAACATTATCAATAGCATGTGAATTTGATTACCCTTGTAAGAAATCTGGAGGTGAATTTCATTACTCTTGTAAGAAATCTGTAGGCCTGTGTCACCTACAGGGACGTGCATATATTACGTTACACAATTTTTTCCTTTTTGCAAATTTGAACTGCAGAGCTCAGAATGGTTAATTTTGTACATCAGCTAATGATGTTGTCAATAGCTGCAACACTGCAGTAGAATTTTCAAGATATTCTGGTGAATGAAAAATGTCACGTAACGCATGGAGAAAAACCCACGGACCCCCTGTAACAATTTGTAACACTTTCACGAGGACCCACCCACCCCCTAGTGTGTTACGTAATATTAGCACGACCCCTAAACTGTTCTTATGAGACGATACAAGAAGATCGTGCCTAATATTATAGTGCACAGTGTAGTTATCAGTATTCAGAATTACCTTACGATTCTCAACTGTACTCATATTTAGGGGTTAAACATACAGTGTGCTATAGTCACAGTAGCATAACAGAGAATATAAATGCCGATTAGAAGCCGATTGTGTCACGTCTGGAATGTTGCATTATTTCAACTAGTCTTGTTAGTCAACTGTAAAATTACTTGTACTCATAACTAGTCATGTTACTCGACTGTAGTCAGAATTATAAGTGAAACATACCAGTCAAAGTACTGATTGGTAACCTGACACCAAGCAGTGTGGCTCACGTACAGTATGCATGCAACTGACAGAAAGATCACTTCCACAACCGTACAAAAAGCATGCATTTGTATCCACTTTGCCCCAAAATAGCTATTTTGTATCCATATGTGGCCAACATATTAAAATATATCCAAAATCGCCTTTTGTATCCCATCTCCAGCCCTGAGTTTGAGAACAGCACATCTTGTGTCCTCCACCCACTTCCATCACCATTAGGAATTTCTCTGCTACAACTTAATCTACATGTATAGACAAAATTTCATTTCTGTGAAAGCATTCCGGTGTTAAGCCTACCAAGCAGCTCTTCATACCACTCCCGATCCAGTACAGCACGTACAAGAAGATTTCGAAAGAAAAGAGGAGAAGTCCGGAAAGCTGAGACATTTTCCAGCAAAATTTTCTTTTGACCACTGAATTAATCCACTGAATAAGCTCTCGTCCTGTCCCGAGCACTGTCACGTCACCACAGATCTTCCGATGGCATTCAAACCCGAGGACAGACCGAGGAAGCCAAGGCTAACAGTCAATTAGGACATAATTGAACAGAGGGTGACACCCCACTAAATCAAAATTCTGTAACACTAAGGCTCCTCTTGTCGACTGCATTGCATTGGCAGGGCACACTCACGTGAGATCAGGATATGAAGCAAAGTCAAATATTTTCATTGTCTGGCACTGCTCATCATACAAATCTAGATTACAGGAGAGGTTTGGGGTCAGGAATGAATGACTGATACCTAAATTTCTAAGATGATTCGTTATGAATAATTCAGATACCGGACTCGTGTGGGATTTTCGTTTAAAAATAAGACAGTTGGGTAGAACCCAAGTAGCCATTGAATAAATGGTGAATTTTGGTTTAATGGATTATGATTGGTCAGGGATGGTTATTGCATGGTTAATTAGTAACATATAATCCACCTTTAATAAACCTGATCTGTTGTTTTGAATTTACAGCAATTCATTACTATTACTTTTAATTTTGACACAATTATAATTGGAACAATAATAAACGTTTATTAAACATTTTTATATGCTGATGATAACATGCACAATTCTAGTTACTTTTTTTTCAATGGTCTATGGACAGGTATCGTCTAACTATTAAAATTAATTAAAACATACATGTACATTAAATAACAGTCAAGTTAAACTTTCATGCATCTTAATTTCTTTGATTATAATATAGTCACTTTTCTGAGATGGACTCTGAAGATGTCAGGATATTCAAAGAAGAATTACATGTTCAGTTCTACATTTGTGATGTTTGGTGAATTTTCCAGTGTAATACTTTTGTTTTTTCACAAATTCACCATTGTCAAATTGTATCATGATGAATGATTAATTAGTGCAATTTTAATGCTTAATTTGCATTTTAATAGCTATAATAAATGGTATATTATAGGCTAGAAAACTAAAAAATGCAACAGCTTAAATTCGTTGGATAAATGTTGTAGTAAACCAAAATTAAACGTGTTTTCAACTTGCTATAACTTTTCCATATTAACATCCACACGTCGTTGACAGCCAACGTTTAAAAGCCATATTTATTTGTTGGTAGAAAATTGGTTTCGAGCTATTTGGGTAGTGACATTGAAACGTCAGATGTTACCAACAAAACTGACTTCCGTCCGCTTTCATAACCTCAATACCACTGATTTCTGACATTATCATTACTCAAGAGTAAGCGCATGTTTGGAACCATTATTTACACCTGACGTATGAAATAATTTGTACGGGATCCCAGTAATTCACTTCAGTTCAGATGGGTAAAATCCATAAAATCATCTAAACACATGTATATCAGACAGACACTAACGTCATTGTCAAACTGAATTTCTAATTTCGAATGACATATTATGGGTCCGAATTAGCTCGGAGTTCCAGAAGCTTATTACTTTTCAAAAATGCACAATTCTGTGGATTAGTATCATCAAACAACCAAATAAAGTAGGAAAGAATGCAACAATTTCCTGCATGAATCTGAATGCATCATTTCTACATACAGTAATGTGGTGTAATCGAACATGAGTTCAAATGTTATCAGCATGTCAGTAGCCCAACGACAACCCCGAAGGATGGCATTCCTATCTTTCAAGCTGATAAAAAGTTACAAGCACATTATCTCCGTTTATGCAGATTCATTACGTTGCCAGTAGGGGCAGAATATGACCTTGTGTACTGGATATCATCTGATGTAAACCTCGTACTCTGTTTACTGCGAGCAGCCAGTTGCCAGGCAGCTAATGTAGAGGTACAGGGCACAAGTCTGCGTAACACGTGAGCCGAACAGTTGATCAAACAGTGAAACCATGTGAGCAGTACAGACCAAAAATCCAGCTGCATCGTGTAGGCAATTTTGCATGGTCCCCAGATTCCCAAATCGATTTCCCTGACATTTCATGATTCATACCAAAATTTGCAACTCAATTTCCCTGAACAAATCTGATTAATATCTCTGAAATATAAAAAAAATTCACATGTAATTAAAATTAACTTTATCTGCAACACTACAATTAACTATATTTTTCTGTCAGGATGACCAGCCAACGCTTCAACTTTTCCAGGTTTTCAGACACTTTTTGGAAAATTTCCAGACAATTTCAAGAGACAATTTTTACTGATCACATATATCGTGGCGGAAATTTTAAAAATTATAGATCTGACCACGAAATTTTAATAATTAAGAGACTGTCAAAGATGACATTTTTTTAAAATACAAGAAATATTGAATTTTTATGGTATTAATATTAATAACGATGCGAACACTAGTGGTTGAAACCACTAGATCTTAATAAACTGCATCTTTTTAGGACTTCTTTGAAATATTAAAAAATTCTTCATAATGACTGAAACGCCGTAGGCACATTTTTTTAATCAAAAATAATGCCTTTTAGGTGAATTTTTCATAAGAAAAATGAATGATAATTAAAACGCCATAGGCGAAATTTAAGAAAAAAGTAGAACATAAATACAGCTTTTCTAATGCGTTTCATGAGACACTTATACCAATCAAAATAGTTGCGCCACAACAAATTTCAAGACATAATGAATTTCCCTGACCACATTTCATTTCCCTGATTTCCCCTGACGGTATGAACCCTGCACCTTACACGAAATAATAGGTTTCAGTCTATGTTGCCATTCAAAAATTTGTTTATCCACAGTAATAACAGGATGTCTACTGGATTTGGTATTGCAAATTCCAAGACTTTTCCATGACTTCAAAAAATGTTCCATGCCTATTAGAATATGAGACCGTTCAAGTTTTATGTCATGACTAAATAGCGATTTTCAGAAACATTATTTACCATAACGGAAACATGATTATTGGCCAAGATCACGCTGTAGGCGTTTTTTGTGCGGAAACAAGTGACAAATGAAGAATTTAAACCCACATTTTTATTTTTGGGAATCAAAGACAAAAATTCCATGACCATGTTGTAAATTTCATGACTTGTAAACGTCTTGACATGTAAACTTCCATGACCTGAATTTCATTTCATGACTTTTCCATGATCTGTAGACACCCTGAATAATTTAGGATTGCCACGATGGATTTTACACTATCAATGAACAATTAAGAAGTAATAATTAAGAGAATATGGTGGTAACTTAAAAAAAAACTAGACCAGGTATAACAGATTTAACACACAAATCTACTCGTAAATTTGCCAAGAACTTAGGCGTGCCACAGGAGAAACTTTAGCAAAAAAAAAATTCTCAACGATGAATTTTCATGGTATTTTTAAATTGTTTCTAAAAATATTAAACTATCTCAATTTCCCTGACATTTTCAGTGTCTGACAAATTCCCTGACAACTTTTCAGTCATTTCTCTGTCATATTTAAATGAAATTTCACTCAAAATATACACTGTATATACATGTACATGCACATCAAACCACGAAAATAGTACATGTTTGATAAGATTTAATTTTTTAAAAAAATACTAAACTATCTCAATTTCCCTGACATTCCCTGGCTTATCAGAAAGTGGGAACACATCAACTGTACTGTATCAATAATGCATACAGAATATATTAAAACGACTAAATATTTGTTATCACTAATCAGTAGGTCTGCTCAGCTGCACGCAAATGCAGAACTTAATGTAGTGTTTACTGCAGGTGAAAATGCGGAAGCACAGCAGGCTTGCAGTGCGTGACGATGGACAAGCGACTAAAATAAAAATAGAAATGTAATTGAAATTTTGAAAGGGGCACGTAAAAACTTAAAATGAAACATCCAAGTGCCAAGAACGTGTTGAGGAAAACCTAAATTAAAAATGGAAAATTAGAAATTTACACAAATGTCACGAACATTAGGAAAGAAGCTGTCCTACTTGTTGCACGTGACCAGAAATTCTACTCTTAATTATGACATAGCCTGTAAAAGTTTTTGCCATGGTTTTGGTTCACTTCAGGTTTTTGGAAAGTAAATCGTTAGCGTGCAAGTCGACACAAATTCGACAGGATTTTACAATTGAATGGGACTGACGTAAAAGTTATACTAAGGAATGTGCACCAAATGTATACTTAAATCATACTTTTACATGGTTCATGCAAAAATTTGCAACTCAATTCCCCTGACTTTCCCTGACAAAATCTGATTAATTTCCCTGACTTATCAAAAGATTCACATGAATTAAAATTAACTTTATCAGCAACATTACAACTAACTATTATTGTTGTATTTTTCGGTCAAGATGACTAGCCCATTCATCAATTGAATTTCCCTGACTTTTACAGGAAAATTTCCAGGGAAGTTTTGGAAAATTTCCAAACAATTTCAAGAAACAATTTTCACAAATTTGATCCAAGCAAATATATCATATGGCGGATTTTTTTTTAGAAATTATAGCTCTGATCGCGAAATGATGGAATTAGCCCACAATTTAGTAAGAATAAATAATATTAATCAATAAGAGACTGCTGTAGGTGAAATTTTTGAGAAATTACAAGAAATATTGGATTTTTAGTGTATTAATATTAATAGCGATTCGAATAATAATAATGATAAGAAATAATAATGAAAACGCTGTAGGCGAAATTTTTATAAAAAGTATAACACAAATACAGCTTTTCTAATGCTTTTCATTAAAAATTTGTTGTGTCACAGCAAATTTAAAGACATAATGAATTCCCTGACTACCACCTGACTTTCCCTGATTTAACGGTCAAAATGTAAACAATTCCCTGACTTTCCCTGACGGTATGAACCCTGTTTTATACAATAGTAGCCCAATAATGACACCTGTTCTAACTGTCGCGATTTATCCTTTTTATGTCTTTTGCCCTTTTGTTTTACTGTTATGTTTTTCCTTTTTTATGTAATCCTTAAACCTTACATATCCTCGCTTAAACAAACCTCAAATGTAATTTATTTTTGCTGCCTCAACAGCAGGCAAGAACAACCAGCTTTGGAGCTGTTAGGAGAAGCGCACTTTCTCAGGGTCTATGCCGTAGCAAGGCAGCAGCCTGGCATATTCCGAAGTATAGATGATATTAACAACACCAATTACATCTTTGATTGCGTTTGAATGCGAGTTTTTTCCAAAGACGTTATTACAATACATTAATACTATAGCTACTGAAAAGCATTTTTAAGTTGGCTGATTCTGCGCTCAAATGCAATTGTTTCGTGAGTTTAGAAGTTGGTGCCTGGGCTCAAACTGAACGTGATGTTTCCAGTAGTTTGCATGTTTGTATTTCATTGCATTGTCTAAGGACACACCAACAGTAGTTAAATTGCATAGTGCAAAAAAAATTCATGGCCATTGTAATTACCCAAGCAATTAGGCCTAAACAGCTTTTTCTTATGGCATGTCCCAACAGCAAACTACAGTACATGTATGCACATTAACTCATTCTGCTTGACTATCCCATAGATAAAAATACACTTTTAAAAAAAACCAGACATTATCAATTTAAAATGTGTCCAGATTCCACTCAACATTTGTGCAACTTAAAATTAATTTAAAATTTGCCAAAATGTTTTTAATTTTTGAAACTGGAACAATGTATAATGAATTTAGTTAACATTGCCTGTGGAAGTGTTGCCACTAATTTAAGAATTGCACAGCGTTACAGTTCTTGTATACAGTAACTACATGTACTTGCGTTATAAAGATGATATTTGAACCTTGAGCAGTGCTGAAAGTTTTGTGGTAATAGCAATCCACCTATTGGACAACAAACAAAATTGTGAATGGTAAATGAAAAGTTTTGAGGACCACTAAACGATTTCAGCAAAGTAGACCTGGGTATCGAACACACTTGATCGAACAAGTGTCTCATGAATGTCAAGCCAACACAGCTTTCAGTACTGTTACCACATCTGTGGCATTTGTGGGAGAATGCAAAAATGTCAGAGAAAACCATTTCTGGTCAGTTATCTTATTTTCATCTAGTTAGAAGTAAAACATGTGGGAGATAAGGTAACCACACTGCATAAATGAAACTTCAGAAAGAAGGTACAAAAGTAAATGACCTGAACAGACATAAGAACATTCAAAGTTTTGCAACAACGCACCACTGCTACAGTGGAATTGATATCCGAACTGATGTTGGGATATATCTCATCAAAAGTGGACTACTGTCTCGTCTACCACAGCTCATTTCATGATGGAGGTAAATTTCTAATGAGACCATTTGGTGGAGGGGTACTGTGTAGGTACAGTTGGCTACATGTAGTATGATTACATCTGTAGTGGCAGGGTTTTTTTTAAATAGGCCTCTTGCATAATTCATACAGCTGCAAACAACAGGCAAATTTTTTGATAGACCAGATAGAAAATATTTGGGAATTATGCAAGAGCAACTGTTCAGTTTCACCTCACCTTATTTTTGTGTGCAGGTAGTTAGTCTAATTTCCCTAACCTAAATTTTTAATGTCGCCTGTCGAGAAATCAACTTGTTAGTGGCTGCCTATGCAGCTTACTACCAAAAATAGAACCAACGACAAATTTAGCATTAAGTACCCGGTGTCTGGAGTTTTATCGACAAGCAGGTTTTCAGTGTGCCTCACCTACAATGTCGTATAACGGTACAATGTACCACTTGCCTTATGCCATTTACAAGTGCTAATCACATTAGAAAACCGATTCCTTTGGACAGTGGTCAAATAACCTATGGGACCCTTTGTATTAAATCGTATCATACCTCGTAGACCTACTTCATCTGATGAAACGTAACAAAATTAACGCTCTTTATACGTCAAACATGTGGTGTGATTTTGAAACACGTGTTTTCGATTGGGCTAGTAAGTATATGGTCCTTTGCACAGTGCATATAAGTTTGGAGGAAAGTCAACTCCAAAAACCTTTTGCACTTCGGCAAGAAAAAGGTTATTAAACTTGGAGGTTTTTTACTCAATGCCCATGTTCCTTTGCACTAAACCGTCCAGCATACAGCACCCTTTAGTGTTATCTAATCTTGAGGACATACCAAAAGAAAATCTAATTTTATAAACTAGATACAGACGAAAACAGAGATGACGTGTTCCTGCGAGTTTCCCACTTGCATAAAAACTCTATAATATTTACCGTAGACAGGAATACGGTAGTTTTTCCCAGCAATATCATTACTGTACGTGCTCCCGCAATCCACTGCAGAAACCGTCAGAGCAGTCACCATGTTTATCAGGCGTAGGTGAACGGACTGCTTTCACAGCCTCTGCAGTGGATTGTGGGAGCTCGTACTTGCAACACTATAAAAAACTTGATCGTGTTTCTTGAACACGGTGAATATTAGTTTTCCATTACCAACTGAGAAACGCACAGCAGCACGTCCTCAAAGTTTCCGTCATTTTTTAGTTAGTAAAACTAGATTTTTGCTTGGTGTGTCTTCAGTATTATAGTTTACAGTATTATATTACCAGGTCCACGTTTATCTACCAGGGTTTTTAATTATCGCGTTATTGGTTGGTATATCCTCAGCATTGATAAAATGTAAGGTTGGCTGATTTCGGATTTATCGGATTGCAAATTTGCAATCCTTTTAAACTACCATGCATATACATGTACAGTTGTACATGTACATGTATATGCTCCGACATGTTGGTACACAGTCAGGCTCTCAATGTCCCTCAAGGATCAGCAACGTTTTTCGTCTAATATCTAATTTGCATTGCACAATACCAACACTTTCCTATGTACGTGAACAGAATTATGATCATGACAATTAATAAGACCAAAAAGATATGCAAACCGAGTCTTCGTTCCAAACCAGTTGAGCAAGCCTAATTTTCAACGAGTTACATTTACCTTTTTGAAGCCCTTGCTAACGTTGGTTGACGTGCAACTTGAAATTGCCTTGCGGAACAACTGAGCAGCCATTAGAAATGAAGATGAAAAGCGAATGATTACACTACAATTAGTTTTGATACTATTGATAGATATATGATATGAAATCTACAGCCCAAGTCGCCAACCTTCTGGTAAAAGTGCCAGTCCAGACGGACGTGAAATTTTATCAAAGCGGAAAAGGCATGAGCAAGCGCCCCCTGGAAAGTGGGCGGTCCGTTTGTCAGCTGATTTCTACGATCACGACGCAAACGACAGAGAGGCGCGCGTGGTTTATTGGCTCTTTCCCGAGTCGCCCATTAATAAAGCGTTTGCTATTAATTTGGCGCTAACTTTCAAGTGAAGTAATACAGACAAGCGAGTGTTTATCGAAAATTCTCAGAGGTTTTTATTTTCGGAAATACGAATAAATTAATGCAACGCCTTCTTGAATGCACTTATAATAATAAATGCGAAATTTTGGAATGGCAGTTATGTATGCTAGAATATTATTCCATGAACAAAACTATTTCCAACATCTTCTGGAATGCACTTATAATTATAAATGCGAAATTTTGAAATGGTAGTAACCTGTATGTATGCTAATAAATTATTCTATAAACAAAACTATTTACACACCATGTTTTATATGCCTACAGTACAGGGCAATAGAAGAAGTCAAATGTACACTATTCTGCAGTTTTCTGATTGCAAGAAAAATGCATTTGAACATGACGAACAGCAGTAATTGCCAGACTGTATGTCACATTTCTGTGAAGTTTTTAAAGTGCGAAAGTTGGAAATTTTCAAATTCCAAGTTTTAAAATTAGGGCATCCTAGGACTTTTTGGAGAAATTTTTTGGAATATTTTAGGATTTTTTCAAACAGTTTCAAACAAATTCTGCAGATTTCTATTGAATCGTTACTGAAGTTGTCAAATGCAATTTTACTTCCCACTACTAAACTCAGACTTTTTGGTCTGATCTCATATCAGATGTCACTAAAACTGATACAGTAGTAAACACTGATTTTATGGGAGCCAGCGTGGCAAGCAAATTCCAAGTTTTGAAATTTACGACATTTTAGGACTTATTTTTGGAAGAAAATTCAATATTATTTTAGTATTTTTTCAAAAAGTTTCAAACTAATTTTTAGAATGCAGTATTTCAATCATTATTCAACATTATGTTATTTATAACAAAAGTTGTGTCAAAGTGCACCTGTGCCAAGGTATTGACTGTCAGCATTTAACATAGTACAAGTATGCCAACTCAATGCAAAGGGTGTTTTAGGACTTTTAGACTTTTTTTTAGTACAGGCATACCCCGTTTCACGTCACTTCGGTAATACATCGGTTCCAAGTTGTCCCCATACCCCATTGTTTGTCACCCTGGGGAGCACGTTGGACGTAATTTGACAAACAGCCTGGAAATCACTTCAAACTGCACTTTTTTTGCATAACATTTTCAAGTATCTGCAGCATCAGCAAAGATAGCAATATGACTGCAATTAAGCACATTTGTTTTTGCTCGAAACACAGTGTAGTTTTGGCAAAAACAATGCAGTGTCACTTCAATTGTCAATATGACAAATGTACAAACTTACTTGAACTGGCAAGTTTTGGCAAACTAGAAAAGTTGACTTGCTCGTGTTTCAATCGACACGTTGGTACTTCGCGAGAAAACTTAAACATGTTTTTTTAAGAAACGTTTGGTTTCTATGAAGAACCTCTGTCATTGCATCAAAATTCGCAGGTGAAAACTGAAATTAAAGTACATACCATATTTGATTATGTCCCTTGCAATTTAGCGAAAATAAAGATTTTATGTTATTTAAGTCACCTTAGGCCCACAGCTGGTGATCAATTTCTGAATAAATTTTGCAAATTTCAAACTATTGTCCAGTGAATGAGTGCGCTGCACAAGTTGCGATGTCAAGAGGTCCACCATTTCCTTGTCAAACTCAAGCTATGTGAGAAAAGAAAAGGTGAAAAGATAATACTTTGCGGTACCATCTCCCCCATAAAACCAACTGCTGTGATCGCATTCTTGTTAACTCACTTTATTATCCATTATATTGTTCATCAGTTTAACTGTGCTTTCATTCCACATCGTACAGTTGCTCAAAGCTTTCCTTTAAGTCAGAAAAAATAAATAAGTGCATAAGCAGTTACGGTATTTAAATCGCATCATTGACAAATAAAAGCAGGATTTTCCTTCTTTTTGATCATCACATCATGCTTACTTTACAAATAACTGCTGCAACTGAGAAGATAAATGTTGGGTGAAAAGCTGAGCTAAAATGTCCCCTTGTAAATCACCTAAAAGTTAAAATAAGTAAGTAATAATATAGAGAGCCTCTTAGTGGTAAGACTGTCCAATGATTGGTGTAACTTGAACATACAAAAGCTGGTATGACAAATGCAAGGGACCATGAAACCACTGATAACAGCTCGGGGAAAGTGCGTTGTGAAGTTAGCGAGCGAGTCGAGAAAAAACCTGGGTGGGATTTGCGTCAGGACGAAAATCTGCATTAAAAAATAAATCATTGTAATTTACAATTAAAAATTACTTTTGCTAATCGTTTTCCTACTTTATGATCCACCTAGTAGCGATTATACAACGTATTTGCAATAACAAGTGCTGACCTATGGCACGCTGACCTATACCTCCTCAAGTGAATTACGAGACAAGTTACGTTGCATTTGGTACAAGAGTGACTAGCCTAAGCTTGAATCCAATTTCGTGATATTTCCAGGTTTTCCAGACACTTTTTGCAAATTTTCGTGATCCGATATAATGGATATTAGTGTATTAATATTAATAACGATGCGAACACTAGTGGTTTAAACCACTACATCTCAAACGTTGCATTTTTTGTGGACTTCTTGAAAATATTAAACATTTTTCATAATGATGGAAACGTTGCAGGGAAATTTTTTTTTTGAAAAATGCTATAAGCAGCTAGCTACGATATTTATCATTTACGAACGCCGTAGGCGAATGTTTTAAAAAAATAACAGAAATACTCCAATTTAGGTGAATTTTAGTGTAATTTTCATAAGAAATATTAGGAAATTTTACAAAAAACCGATCTCAAATACAGCTGTTGTAATGCTTGTCTGAGATACTTATACCAATCAAAATCGCTGTGTCACCACAAATTTCCAGGCATGTGAATTTTCCTGACATTTCCAGACCAAATCAATTTCACTGACATTTCCAGGTTTTCCAGACAGCTAGTCACCCTGATTAGACTGAAAGCATATAAATTACTCTGTTCAGGATGGTTGATTGTAGAAATGTAGTTGACCAACCAAGGCTCAGGTTCTTCTCAAATTTTATAATCCCATCGATAAGCTCAGACAGAGCCTTGTAAGATAATTTGTCGATATCCAAATCTGAACATATTCCTAACAGCTTATAAACGAAAACATCTTGAATAAGCACCGGTGTTTGCTTTCTTAACAAAAATGTGTAGGATCCTGCAATTCAACTTGAATGTTGCAAAGGCTTACCTGTGAAGGAGTGCTATGCACAATTAATTCCAAACATTCCAACGGCAATTCAGCAACGACATCCTTGTTTGCATCATCTAAGAGTAACAGGGCTTCCTTAAGTTGGTTAATGCAATCCTGAAATGAAAAAGTATGACAGTTCCAAATGAGTAACATTGCATGATTAAAACCTTCCTAGCCGATAGAAAACTGCTTACCTTCACTTCTGATGATATCTGTGAAGATTGTCCTGAGCTCTGCGAATGTTGCGATCCTTTATTAAAAAAAATTGCTAAGCTTATGCAATGCTTGTACAATGAAATGAAATAGGGAGAATGTACCTGAGTAAACCCTCTGACTCAGCAGCAGCGTCATTTGATCATTCTCATCGAGCTCACCAACAATTATCATTTTTTCTGCATTCGCTTCACTGATATCAACACTTTTATGTTCATTACCATCTAAAAATATATTTATATTGTAGAACATTGAACTGATGGAAGATATCAGGCTTTCCATGAAGTAGCTGTAGTGAATAACCCTTAGTTCACAAGTTAGGCCCTAAAATTGTCAATTGCGCTTCTCCTTTAGAATTTCCATTGTTGTAAGCGGCATGTGCATTTTATACCTGTTCACTTTCATGTGATTATATACATTCAGAGTGACATTAATTGAAGAAGCCTTCAGGAAGGGCGAATCTGGTATCGCATAGAATAAATTTTAGTTGCGAAATATACAAGAGTTATTCGACCGCTCTCCATGGAAGATATAGAAAAACATTTCATGACAATTACAGTAATGCACACCACCAAATAGTTTACTCCAAGGGTTGCTCCCTTTGCGACTCTTCGATCTTAACAATGCATCAATTTCGTCCAACTTCATGGTATTTTCTGCCGAAAACTGCCATTCCTCCATATCTGGGGAACATGACATCCACTTCGGTGCATCTGAATGTAAACATACAAAACAATTACTGCAATGACAATGAATCATGATCATCGGATCAACCGTTGCATCATTTTTGCCAAGTCACTCATATTTCGAGCTTTCTGATGATATTCCAATAACCCCATATGGGCTGTGCAAATATTATGTAAAGCACTAGGGTTGGTTGGTGGGTCCTCGTGAAAGTGTTACGAACTGTTACAGGGGGTCCGTGGGTTTTTCTCCTTGCGTCACGTAACATATTTAAACGACCAGGACATCTTGAAAATTCTAGCACTAAGAGTTGCATCTACAACGGCATGAGCTGATGTGCAAAATTAACTATTTTGAGCACTGCAGCTCAGATTTGGAATGGATAGGTGAAGATGTCTAAACCATAAATTTTATCATCAGTTCTGTAACATTGCAGAATCAATAACAAATAGAGCACTAGGTCCTGTATAACCTAGCTGCAAGTTGGGTAAAAAACACATGGGTGAAAATAAAAATTGTGTGCAAGTGTGTTACGTAACACAATGGGTGGGTGGGTCTCTAAAAAGGGGCAAAATTGCGTTACGTAATATATGCACGACCCCATAACTGTTTTGACACTTTTTGAGTTTCGTTCAGTTCACCTCCTAATTTCGTAAAACATGCAGATATTTCAAATTTGCGGGGTGAATATCAGAATCGCATTGGGTCTCATATTCTGAATTAGCAATCGATATCCTTTATTTATGTCCGAATGTGGAGAGAATTCGAACTCGAACTATCCAAGAAGCTATAGTGCATTTGAATCTGATTTTCGCATTCGATTTTGTATTCTTTGCCATTCTTTTGAGCAAGTGCCCCAAATGTACATGTATATATAATTAATACATAACACATCGCTTACAATTTTCGCAATCTTGACTCATGTCTCAAACTACGAGCATTGGACTTCCTGCGTGCAAACGGTCACGTTCCAATTGCCAAACTTCAAAATTTCCCACGAGTAATCGACCTTCTCAAGGTTCACAAATTTCTGATGCAATCGAGGGCAATAGACACTAGCACCACCTAGGGTGGGGATCTGGAAGCAGAATGGGGCGGCGCCAACGTGATGGCACGTAATCCTTTATTGGTTAAAATTTGAGCCCAACATATTGCGTTCCAGTTGTATGAGAAAGATTAGGCGCGAAACTGGGTGGTTGCATGTGCTTTACTAGAAAGGGGGCGGGCTTGCCACTAAGCCACCTCCTTTTTTTCGTCATCAAATGCGCGCGTAGCTAGCTACCGTCATTATCCATTCTTCTATTGAAAAGCGAATATCATCTTAAAACCTATCTCAAGAAATGTATCTGTTAATTCAGAAAGATTTTGAAACCTGCGAATCAATTGAACGACCTTTAAAGTGTATGAAGTGCAGTTTGATTTTTAAGGGACCTAATCACATCATTTGTTGGCATCGTGCTGAAAATATGGTAAACCTCGAAAACGAAATCGCCAAATACAGCCGGAAAGGTCGGGCATTTCATTAAAAGTGAGTATTTATCGATGTTTTTTATTCCTTTTGTTAGAAATTTGGTTTCCGCAATAATCGTTATCAGTATTAATCTTTTCTCCATATTCAAAACACAGATCACGTTTACTTCAATTTCGCTGAAACGCGTGGTCATACATTTTCGTCAAAATGGCCAAGGTTTCATTGGCGCCATTTTGCTTTTAAAAATCAGTTTTTTTTAAAAATAAACTTTCCATTCAATTTCTCCCGAGCAGATCAGTGTAAATTTCATACAGAGGGAACGGCAAGTTTGCTTTCAACAGACTCAATGTATTGCTGTACATACGCCAATAAGTAAATTGGCCTATTTGCCACATATTCAACTTGAACTTTTCTGATGCAACCAGGATCCTAATTAGGCCTATCTCATTATCGTGTTGATTCGATTAGATCTAGCGTGAAATAAGTCTGATTCAAATCAATTTCTTAGAACTGTTGCCAAGGTAACCTTTTTGGACTAGCTGTTTAACGTATTAACACCTAAGTAACATATGTTCATTGAATGATGAAATAAATTGTAAATGAGAACACATTGCCCATAGTGAACCTTGATATTTGCCCTATATCTGCCAAAGAAAGGAAATTGGCGAAAACTGGGTCAAATCCTCCAGTTGTGTCTCAAGATACATGTCTCAGTTTGAGGAAAAAATAAAAAAATGCAGGGAGGAAGATGTGAATAATTGGACCGGATTTGGGCTTAAATTTCCTCAAATTTGCTTCTAAATTTACTCTGTAAGCGTAGTTATCGTGAGTTGTAGATGGCAAATAATTACAATGGCAGGCATGCAGCCAGTGTGAAAAATTGGGTAAAAATGACAATTTATGAAAAATTCTTTAGACATGAGTTTCGCAAGAAATACAGCTTAAAACTGAGGAATTTCCCCTCCATTCAGGTCCTTAATTTCTTGAAAAAGCACTAAAATGTGATTATTTTATCAGTTGTTTTTTTTTAAAAATTGCCTGCGGCGCTCTTTTGAAGCCTAATATTTATAAGAATCTTGAAAATTATGCATTGTCTTAAAAAAATCATTTCCATGAAAACACAATTTGAAATCCATTTTTGGTCGAATTAAAACAATTTCGCATACAGTGTACTCTTAACCATTGATATTAAATTCTACACCGCACAATTTTTAGGCAAAGCAAGCTGAAATCCACTATTTGTGGTTTAGTTGTGTAAAAAAGAAAATACCTATGGCGTTCTCAATATTGTAGGTGGGTCGCGTCCTGTAATTTGAGATACACTGTTATAGCTCTTTCAATGGATATTTCTTCAAAAATATTGGGTAAAATGTGAAAAACCAGATATTTTAATGTGAAAAGTGAAAAAACCAGATAATTCCATATGAAAAAATGTCAAATTGGATACAAACTGGCTACATGCCAGCAATGGGCAATTTGGGTCATTTCGATGTATGTTCTTTAAAGTTTGTGCAGAATTTCATTTTATTTTGACACATTTACTTTTATTTTGCAGACCATGTCTGGAATCAGCGTCTTTCTGTCCCGTCGGTCTAGACATACAAAATATCGATGCATTCAGGCTGCAAGTGCCATTTGGCTTCCCGCTGTCACTATTTCAACGGCTCCGAAAACAACTGGCGCAAACCGAAACCACGAACGGAGGAACTGAGACGTTTGCTTACTCGGAAACCGTCACTATACAACACCATGGTTGGAAAAAGCTGTGACAACCGTTGCTATTCAAGCACTGCTGAAGCGAACCAAACGCACCGTTTCATCCCCTTTGACAGCTTTATGAAGTGCAAGAACAAGCAAGATTCTTCGAAGGATGCTGGACTGAGCAACTACTGTTGTGATATGTCCTACAACTCACTGGCATCTGTGGACGATAATCGCAACCAGGATATTCGGACCTGTGGCAATTCGCTGCCGATTACAGCTACCTTGCAGGATAACCTTGTGGGATTGTTGTCCCCAACTGCCGTTAAGTGCGGTCCCAAGGTAATAGGCCTCTGTTGCAAAGTGCACGAGTGTCCGAGTGTATCCAAAGCTGATCTCAGCCCCCCGAAAGGTCTTCCATACTGCGATTTACTGTCACGGTCTTATGCCAGTGCTGTGAAGCAACCTATCGACTTGCTGAGTGAGCCAGTTAAACCAGAGATGCCAAAAGCCTGCTATTCGTTAACTGTCCTACCGAAATCTGGATCGAACGGATTGAAGTGTGGCACGGCAGAAGTGGAGCATTCTGACCCAACATCAAAAAGGACGCAAAAAGCGAAACCTGCAAGATTTAGTGCCCTTAAGGAGCTTGTTGGCATGACTGGAAATTCTGAATGCGGTGGTGAGACAACTGCACAGCAAGAGGATCCTGTAGCCACGGTGTCGTCACTTCAAGGTCCTGCTTCATCTGGCAAGCAGACATGCCTGAATTTCAGTAAGCTATCACCCGTGAAGCAGAACGCAGAAATTGCATTGTCACCGAATATACCTTTAATACAGGGTTGTGGTAACTTAATGAGCGAGCCTGTTAACACCGAGATGCCGAAAAGCTGTTCGTTAACTGTCGCACCGAAACCTGGATCAAACGGACTGAAGTGTGGAAAGGCGGAAGTGAAGCATTCTGATGCAGCATCAAACGTGAAACCAGCAAGGTTTTGTGACCTTGTGGAATTTGTCGGCATATCGAGTCCTGAATGTGGTAGCAAGACAACCACACTGCAAGGGGATCCTATGGATGTTCCACAAAACCAAGGCCTTGCTTCAGCTGGCCAGCTGACATGCCTCGTGGGAGAAATAGAGTTCAGTGACGAGTTCAGTGACCTGTCATCGCCTGAGGTGTCACCCATGAAGCTGAGTGTGGAAATTGCAATGTCGCCAAAGATACCTGCAAACCTGAGTTGCGGCAACAGGTTTATAGCCTTTCTAATGGGGCAAGGAGCTGAATCCGAGTCAAGTGATGACGATGATGAAAGCGAGGTCGAGGATGATACCGACAGCGATTGGGAAATATGGGACAAAGATGAGCAACCAGAAAACCAGGGATCTGTCCAGGTAAGAATTCAATGATGCATTCAACATTGAACGTTTGCAAAATGCTGTTCATTTTTAAATAATCTATTATTGCATCTAGGAACCTCTGCATTTCGACGTTCCGGATGGGTGCTCCAGGAAAGATCTCGAAGATCTGGTGATGCAGGAGACATCGACTGCCAAGGATGCCCAGGATTTTAACTGCTTTGAAAACTGCTCCCAAGGCCAGCAGAGCCCAGATCGGCTCACCGAAATCAACCGCAAATGGCTTCAAACATATGACTCGGACCAGACACCGCTACCAAAAAAGGCAAGCTGGAATTCAGTGCGATAGCATCCTTGTAAATATTTGATTTATTGCGAAACCATAACGTCTGCTAACAATTGTTTTTTCGTTTTTCTCAGGTCTCTTTTGCCAGCGATGACAACTTGGTGGTGGTCCACGAATTTGAGTCTTACAACCCGAAAGGGCCATGGGAAGAGTTTGCGAGGGACAGGTGCAGGTTCCAGAGGAAAATCAGTGATGTAATCAGTCTAGTCATTGAACCTATTCTTGGGAGCGAGCATAGAGACAAAGTTTATCGTACCAGAATTCTACCTTGGATTGAGCAGCAGCAGCATTGTGATGACTAATTCTCGAACAATAATGCATAAGTGATACGGCTGAGACATCCCAACGGAAGTGAAGTACAGCATTGTTCGTATACAACTAATGAAGAGGATTTGGACATCAATGCAGCTAATATTTCATCCATCTCCTGTTTCTCCTATACAACTCGATTTTGAAAGACTGTTAATAAATAATTTACTTCAGTATTCATTGGAACATTTTATCTCCTAACAATTAAGGTGAACTCCTATGCTCTCATGGGGAAAAAAATTCTGAATACACTTGCTCTAAATGTGGCGATGGATTGGAAATTTTGGTAATTTCACTAGCTTTTGCAAAAGCAACTTCGACAAAATCGCCAGTTGGGCAACAAGACAACACCATGATACAACTGATTCACATTCCAAATCTATTGCTGACCCTAACATGGAATTATTACTGTCAGTTTTGACAAATGTGGATAGTAATACTGATCATGTAAGGGCGTTTGCCAGCATATGGATGACAGACGTGCCACATACTTTGGATTTTGTGTGAGAACACATTTCCAGCTATTTTTGTCAATCATCATCATCACAGTTTACGAATGAATATTGCTGATTGAAATTGTCGTTAAATAAGGTCTCCAAATAGGTTTTTGCTTTTCATTTTCATCCGTGGTACTTCAGAACCTCACCCAATGAAGTCAACTGTGATAATGAGCCGTTTACTAACAGTATGACACCGATTGTGTAGGGTCATGCAAATATTGACGCCTACTGTCATTTGTACTGATTATAAAGCATGCATGTGGCCAGTGCAAAAATGTGGAAATGAAAATTTATGCATAAAATTAACGTTCCCCTCCATTCAGGTTCGTCATTTCATAAAAAAATGTACTGAAATTTGATTATTTTTATCAGTTTTAAAAAAATTGCCTATGGCTTTCTTTTGAAGACTAGTATTTATAAGAATAGTACATGTATGTAAAAATCATTTCGCTTATAGCGTTCACTTTTATACTAATATTTACACTGTGTAATTTTTTTTAAAAGAAAACCAAGCTGAAATCAACCATTTGTGGTCTAGTTTTTGTAAAAAAAAATTGCCTTCAGCGTTTTCAATATTGTAGGTGGGTTGTGGTCCATAGTTTCAGAACTGCTGTTATAGCTTTTGAAATATTGATTTAAAAATCTGAAAAAATGTGAAAAATTCTTTATCACTTGGCTACATGCCTGCGTAAAGTGACTGACAGTGTTACTACCAGTGTAGGGTTCCGGCCCATGAAAAATCTGATCTCATCATCCTGATATTGTACTAAAATCGCGAGAAAATTCCATATATGTTTGGCGCTCCTAAAGTATCTTCATATAGGATATTTCGCATCAAAACTGGAAAATTTTGACTATCACCTGGCTAAGATACATACATGTATAACCAACCTAAAATGAGACTAAAACGCCGCTTGGGGCGTCTAATACCAGCTCTTTTTTGTAACGTTTTTTTCCAGCAAAAAGAAACAAAAACACCGCTTGAGGCGCAATCTACTAGCCTTGTTTTCGTACCTGTACTCCACTAATACTCTGTTTACACCGGAAATCTGTACCTCGATAGGCAACCGTAACTAGGTAGGATTTTGCGGAGTGAACGATG
>JAQGAF010002844.1:0-20235 GCA_034687865.1 Kryphioiulus occultus
CCCAAAGGTCAGCATCACGCTCCAGCTCTGGCCGCTTCATGAGCAGCAACCGGGGCAGGAAACGGATGAAGACTCGTCTCACCCAGGAGGCCATCTTGTGCGTGGAAGGCTCCCTGTAGTGCAGATTGACCACGATGATGGTGATGAGCACGGACAGGCCCACCAGGGTCATGGTGAAGAGCAGATACTTGCCCAAGAGGGGCACCGCCAATGAGGTGGATGGCATGATCTCGGTGATGAGCATGAAGAACATGACCAAGGACAACATGATGGAGATGCACAACGTCACCTTCTCCCCACTATCCACTGGCAGGTAGAAGACCAGAACAGACAGGTAGGAGATGCCCACGCAAGGGATGATGAGGTTGACGGTGTAGAAGAGCGTCTTGCGACGCAGGGAAATGTTGAAGACGATGTCGGGGTAGGGCTCCTCGCAACAGGCGTACTTGATCACGTGACGGATGGCTGGAACCGACATGACGTCCCATTCCACGCTGGGGTAGTACTCCTTCAGGTCCATGCCGATGTTGACCGTTGTCTCACCCTCAACACCTGGCACCTCCGTCACTGCCTCAACACCGTCGCTGATGTGCTTCAGGTCAACCTGACATGGGAAATTGGACTGGTCAGTAAGCTGGGCAGGCCACTTAAGTAGGGATCTCTTGGAGAAATCTGGTGAAAACTGATTGTGAACTGAAGTATTGGTGATCTAGTGGACGTACAATGTGTCTACTGGATTTGGCATTGCAAATTCAATGACTTTTCAATGACTTCAAAATGTGTTCAATGCCTATTGGGATGTGGACCGTACAAGGTGTCTACTCGATTTGGCATTGAAAATTCCATGAGTCTTCAATGACTTTTTCATTACTTCAAAAAATGTTCAATGCCTATTAGAGTATGGGTCGAACTAGGTGCCTACTGGATTTGGTATTGCAAATTCCGTGAGTTTTTCATGACTTCAAGAAATGTTCAATGCCTATTGGAATATGGGCCGTACAAGCTGACTACTGGATTTGGCATTTCAAATTCCATGAGCCTTAAATGACTTTTCCATGACCAAAAAATGTTCAATGCCTGTTAGAGTATGGGTCGTACTAGGTGTCTACTGGATTTGGCATTGCAAATTCCTTGAGTCTTCAAAGACTTTTTCAAGATTTCAAAAAAATGTTTAATGCCTATTAGAATATGGGACCGTACGAGGTGTCTACTGGATTTGGCATTGCAAATTCCATGAGTCTTCAATTACCTTTTCATGACTTCAAACATTTTCAATGACTATTGGAATATGGGCCGTACAAGCTGACTACTGGAGTTGGCATTGCAAATTTCTTGATTTTTTCATGACTTTTTAATGACTTCAAAAATGTCTTAATGCCTATTAGAATATGTGGCCGTACAAGACGTCTACTGGATTAGGTATTGCAAATTCCAAGATTCTTCAATGACTTTTTCATGACTTCAAAAAATGTCAGTTTGGGATGTCTTGCCATCAGTTTCTTGTTAATGATAGATCTGCTATGAAAATTTGTTCCAATGATTATTGCAGGCTGGTTGTCATGTGGGAATAAATGGTAGCCTAATAAATTTACTCAATAAAATTAGCGAAAGCATGATTGCCTAGGGCGCATCAGTAACATTGCAACCAGTTTACCATCAAAAACTGATTGCCAAAATTTTTCGGTTTGGATCTATTAATTTATCCCCAATTTACAATCGGCTTTATTCTTAAGGGTAACCAGCGAAAATGGTGTTGTTGATTGCAGTGTTATGAAGGTGATAAATAAATTATCTTACATAAAGAATGTTTGTCAAAGATGCAATAATAACCAATTCTTTTATTCAGATTTATTTTATCAATTACAGGCTGCAGTTTTTGGGAAAAAATAGCTAGACGCATGTTATAAATCAATTTAAAGTTCATGGATGAACTTGGATTGCCTGTTTTGCTGCCCCTGACCGCATGACAATAACTGCCAGCCAACGAGTATTAGGAGAAGCCCACTTTCTCAGAGCTGTTTCTGGAGCAGGGACTATACCATAGTGCACCTAATTTTAGTGTTATTTTTGGTATTCAGGACCTTCTTAATCTCAGCCAATGGATATTCTTGGAAAATCGATTTTTCCCCTTATCATTGGACTATAATTTTGAAAATGCACTAGCATTTATCGAACGGATGCAATAGATCACTTCTGAAATCTTCTGATCTGACAGTTTGGAGCCCAAAAGGGGGATCCAACCGTAAAGTCAGGATGGTAGTTTCCATGGATTAATAATGTGCATTTGGAGAAAATTCGATACATTTGAGGAGGATAAGCGCTAGGGCAAAGCAATCAATATAATTTCCATTATGGCACAATTGATGCGATGCTTGATATGATTTAGTCGGTCGTCGATGAATCCAAAGAGGATTTAACATGCAGAAGACATAAATTGGAAACCTGCACAAGCCCGATTTATTCTAAGATATCTTCAGTTTCACATTGAAAAATCGATGGAATTTTCGAGTAAATAAATGTTATAGTTACCAGGTAACCGTCGTAGGTCCATGAGCCGAATTTCATGAAACAGTGCTGTTCGTCAAATGGAAAATAACGGACGTCGATCTCACAGTAACTCTTGAAAATTGCTGGTGGTTTCCACACCACCGTGCCGTTGTGGTAAATCACCGCCTTGGTCATGGTGGTCACCACGTAGTGACCATCAGCGCTGTTGCAAAGAGACAAGACAGTCAACCCAACATCACACATTGCAGCGTTTGGTGTCAAAAGCTGACCAAAATGATGTTGTTGTTGTCGTAAACGAAAACATTCCTTAACCAATATTAACGCAAAACAATACTTTCATTGTAAAGTTTTGAGATTTTTATATTGGTTTATTAAAAACGACATCTCCACTTTATGTTCAGAAACTACTAATTTTAAGAAATTCGTACAAATTGATTGTTTCAAATTGTTCAAAATAAAAACAGTAGGGGAGTGTTAAGGGAAATTTTCTTTTTGATATAGTTACTGGATGACCTAAGCTATTAGGTAATGCTTTCGATTTTGTTGTACAAAAGTGTACGCATTAACTAAAAGCGTAATGTTTGAAATATATCATATTAATTGAACCTTAAAATGCATTAAAGTAATAAAATATACAAATGACATAAAAATATGTCATAGAAGAGTGAGAATCCATCACAAATATTAATATTTCACAGCTTAAACTCATTCTTATCGCAAATACACAAAGTATTCATTATGGCAAGCTATGAGCAACCACAGGTAAACGTTGACAAGTTTCAACTTTTGACTGCGGTCACCTTTAGCAACAAGACTACTTCTCAAAACCGGAATAGTAGTATGATGGTAACATAAACAAAATTGTCAAAAACGAACATTTTCAGTTTTGACTTTTGACCAGCTTTTTGAGCCTAACACCCCATTGTGCATCAAGTCGTTAAGTTCTTTTTGAATCACCCTTAACATGTAGCATCGTAATATTAACGAAAATGATGCTATCTGATAGGGTTCATGTACGGTGGTTAACTCTTTTGGCAAGGTTGATATGTGACTACTAAAATTATTATCAACACTATTTTAAAAAGTACTAATTTTAATCACTGATGACATTAGTCTAAACTGTACCACAGCTGTTGGATTTTAACCCTGATTTTTATTTTGAAAAAAATGGTGACAAAATTGGTCGACATCATTGAAATCAGCCTGATTCTTAATCATTTGGTCAAACCTCCCTCCCCGTAAGATGCTGACATAAGATGTTGCATGGTGTGCTAAGGTTGTGCTAAGCAAAACGTACATGTATACAATCTTGCAGGATTCGACAAAGTAAAATAAGATAATTTTTTCAAAAAAAATACTTAAGTTATTTTATAAATAATTCCTAATTTTGGAAAAACAATACAGAGTAGGCCTACTTGTTAATCAACGCTCATGAAGAGAGTACGGGGTTAACCTAAAGGATGACCTGCCCGAGGGGTGGGGGTCACCCAGTTATCATTTTTTATAAATAGTTTGCTTAGAAACTCAATTAACAATGTTTTGTTGAAAAATTCGTTTAGTCCGAAGGGATTTTTAACGTTAGTTTGTGTGATTAAAATGAATTATTTTTTTGCTCAAATTTAGATACCTGGACATTTACGTATTTTTCTTATCAATTCGAAATTTGTTGTCAGTGTCATCATTACTTTAGGGTAGGTGAGGTTTGAACATGATAGTATATTCCGACTTTAAGTGGAGTGGTATGAAAATCACGGTTTTTGAGGACGTAATATTTGAACATCCCCTAAATACACGACGAAATGATCCATGGATTTTTTGAAACGTTTGCAAAAATTCATCCATGGCAAAGCATGCTAATTTTTAGAGGCTAACTTGTTAAGCAAACGATTATCAGAGGTACTTCGCAGCTAGTTAATGAAACGTTATGAAAACGTGTTTACGAAAGTGTTACACTGGTGAAGCAGCTATTGATTATTGCAGTAATGGCAGTAGCTTTCGTGCCGTTTTACGGAGTGTTTTTAGTTTATTTTGGACCTGATTGGGCTCTCCGGAAACGCTGTCGGTTCTGCGGACTATCTGCGCTTTAATACTCGACGAAATTTAATAATCGCGCTATTATTTCCCGCCTTGTATCGCCTGCATGATTCAATTTGGGCAATTAGCTAGTCCTCGTGCATAAAGTAAGCGCTATCATGCACTTCCTACTAATCTTGTTTTGCCAACAAGAGCCTGCGCCCATTGCGTGCATGCATTCTCTTAAAATGTGATTCCATAAAGGGAAATTGATCGAAGGAAGCTGGGATTGTGATTGGATTAGGAAGCCCCTGGATTTTAAAGTCGAAATGCGAACATGATGGGTTGACGCCAAAACTGCAAACAAAATTAGCTTCTCGTGAAACTAGCATTACAGTGTAATTAGACCGATTAGGAACGAGGCTTCCGAGGGGCTGTGCATAAACGACGTCCTGCAAAAATCCGACTTTTTGGTCCTTACTTTCCTTCCACCCTGTAGTACTCTTGGATGTTATTTTCAGCTATACATTAGAACCTCTGTAAGTTGGCCACCCAACATATAGAATGAGACTTGTATAGACACAGGATTTTAATTCCGTGAACTGCATGTACTGCACTTACATTTTACAGTAATCATGAACAATCTTAATAAAATGTTCATAATACGGTACCAGTTTTGCTAATATGCTGCAAATGTATCCAATAATTACACGTACTGTACCGTTGCACTGGAATTTTAACGCAGAAACGGTGACAGTGTACTTGGAAATTCTATTTTGGAAGACTTGAAAGCATATCTAGACAATTCTCCTACCTGTTGTGGTAATAAGTAGCACAAATTTCCAATCAAATTCTGCAATGTTTTATTTTTTGCTTTCCAATTAAAAAGGAAATTTCCCCTATTTACTTCCAAGCCCCCTTTTTATTGAAGGGGCTTAGTAAGCAGCTACATGTATAACATTGAACCATCCATGACTTTACATGTTAAGACCATGCTGGTCCACAAACAGAGTAAATACTGTTGTGTGTCAAAGTCCAAGTGGATGCAGAGGTGCAGGTAGTCAACATTTCGAGGTCTCTTTCCATTAAGTTAATATGGTGACCGTCCGGTCAGTTAAAATATGATCAACTTAGGGAGGTGGTCAGCATGGGGAGGTGGTCAACTTTGGAGGTTCTACTGTTTATGCACAATTTTTTGTTTCATTTTGTGTATTTTGTGGCGAACCTAAATTAAAGTAACGTAAAAATGTGATTTATTTGGGTCCAATCTTAGCCAATTACTGCCAGCCTACGAGCCATTATGAGAAGCCCACTTCTCATCGTGTCTATGGCGGAGCAGGGCATAATGCAAAGTACATTGGAAAACTTAATTATTTTAAGGTGATATGTGTTTTGCAACCGAAACACTTGCGACAGACACAGAGTTTTGTACTAGTTTTCTGTTTTCATCCCTTAATTCAACCCATAGCCTTCTGGGAACTGACTGTAGTGTAAGCTTTGAACATACTCTTAAATGAATTTCATCATTTATTTATTAGAACAACTTCGAGTTGCCTTAGCGTCGTTGGAATAAGAAGTTTGTTCCAATGCTTGGAATTGTTCAAATCTGGAGATTTTGTCAAGCAGGTATGATGTTGAAGTTGCCCTTCAAACCATGTATCCAACACCAACAAATTATGTTCCACAGTCTGTGTTTTCATGGTTTTCTACAACCATGTTTGTTATTCTGCTGGAATCTTGCAACGTGTCTATTCTCGTCAGATTTTTAGTAAACCACGCCCCACTCCAACCTTGTTCGTCGTTTATTCATGGCCCCTAACTGCTTGGAGGAACGCTGAGTTTTGATAATGTGTTTAGGAATGACTTCTTACTTGTTGTACAAAACGATGTCTGGAATCCACAAGAGTTCTGATGGAACGTACAAATGTGTTACTCCGCCATATTCTTCGGGTTCCCACGTTAATTTGTTGTCGTGCCAAATCTGCAAAAATACAATTCGGGTCACTCGTGGCATTGCGTTAAATTTGAAATACAAAGTTTAAAATATTTTTCGTGCCATTAACTTAATTTTAAAGTAATTAGTTTTAGTTGATATCAAGCATATTGTTTTATCAAGACTTATTTTACAAAACCGAATATCTTTTGTAATATTTAAATATTTCTGCGATGAACAGTTTAATTTCGTATTGGTTTTTTAAACTTTGTATTACGAAATAATCTACATGTACATAACTGAGATTTCCTCACCTGTAGCACCCAAACGTTTGTAGTCATGATTTGATTCTTCAGGTTCTGAAAGCAAATGGTGTAATAATATTAGTTTGGTATCTCACAAATATCTTTTTAAGTGATTTATAATATCCACTAAAGCATATAATCATTGTCATTTAATCTGTAATCTGAAAATGGTATCCACATATGCGAAACGTCAATTGCAAATTGATTTCAAAGTGATTGTAAGCATGAATATAAACTTGTTATTTATTTCAAAGGTAACTATACTGTACATGTAGTTTGGCTGCAGACTGATTTCAGAATCTGATCATCAAAGTATTGCCACTGCAACTAATTGTAAAATCAATCTTAAATATACAGGATGTCCAAAAAGTCGACACACATTGGCAACCAATAAAATTTTTCTAAAAAATTGATTGCTTACGATTTTAATGATAAACCTTCCTAGCAATTTTATACAAGTAAGTGCTCACTGCGAGAACCGGAATTTTACCTGTTTTCAGTTTGCAATCAGATTTTCCTTAAAGTGCCTTCAAACTGTCAAAATATACGGTAAACAGGGTTTCCCCAGACCTGTAAAACCTGGAAATGTCAGTGAAATTGGAAAGGCATAGAAAAGTCAGAGAAAACGGATTTACTTTGAAAAATTCTCGGAAAATTCAGAAAAACAATAATACATTTGACATTAATGTTACTTTGGTTAACAAAAATGTAGAGATGACAAGCAATTCTTGTCAATATATAATCTCACAAGTTGAGGTTATGTACAGTACAGACGCGGTCTCATGACGTAATACAACCTGTGAAACATACGTTTTTCATCGCATGTTTTGACAGTGTGCTGGCATCTTAAGTAACTTTCATCTAAAGCTAAATTGACGTTATTAGCACTTTGATATGGCAGAAGTGAACATTTTCATCCAGCGTGTCTTATGTCCAATGTCACAGAATTCCCAAACACCTTTTGTTTAAAGAGATAGGGATGGGAAATTCCCTAGCTAATTGGTACAGGTTAAGTTGCTTCCAAATCCTTAATGTGTGTGTGATTTACTCGGTTGTCGTTCTCGCAGCTGATTGTATGGTTAGCACTTTCTCGAGTGAAAATCTAGTTTCCCCAATAAATCGACTGTTTATATTGGTTTTGGTACCTGATAGCTTTGAGACAAGAAGTCTCAGTCAACAAAATAACCTCAACCATAACGTATCCGATTCCAGGATAAAGATAGTCCCTCAGGAACGTATACTGTTAAACAAAATCACTTCTAAGGTTGTTTTTGTCCTAAATGCCATCATTTCTCCTACTGTTGTGACACTGTGACAAGATTACAAAAACAGGCTCGAGAAATGGGTTTTGTTGATTATGCTCATGAGTTTAATTAAACCAACTTATGCCCTTGGCCTGAGATGTTGTCATCCATGAAGCTTCTTAATGCGTTTTGGCATGCTAGCAAATTAGGCTTGTTTGAGATGTGACGAGGGAATTTCTGACTGCATAATTTTTTTGGTGCTGGTGGAATTCGCATCCCTGCTCATTCATTAAGAAGAAATTAATCTTGAGCATGTTTTTTTCTAAAAGCAATTGCTATGATTCGAAATTGGAGCTTCTTCTTGCGTTATAACAGGGAGAACACTGTTATAATATTGTGACTTTTTTATAAACAATTTAAAATGAATATTTACAATTGGCTTATGGGATAAATGATTCTGCAGAAATCAAAAGTTTTACGTTTTCAACTTGATAGCTTCAAATAATCAGTGTTGAAGATCATGACGTGTTTCTATATAGCCCATCTCCTGACAGGTCGAAATCGTTAATTTATTGACAATACTTAAATGTTTACATGACCAATTTGCACTTTTCATACTAAATGTTTGTAAAGCAACATGCTAAAATCGCATGCAGTGTAAGTTTTAAGCGTGTAAGCTACATGTTCGTTTCAATATCAAATTATGTGAGGCTTGTCAATTGAAAATATTACCTGGATCCCACTTTCTGGAAAGTCATGGAAAATCTGGGGATTTCAGGAAAATTGGGAAAATTCGTGAAAATGTCGGGGAATTTGTGAAAATTGAAAATGTCATGGAAATTTGGATCGTTTGTATGATACTTTACTAAAAATGTGGGTTAAAATCCATATGTTTAAGTAAATTTCATGCATTCCTGTCCATTTATTGGAAAATATTTTTTTGTTGACATGAAAATGGAAATTGCTTTCAGCAAATATCTGAACATGTGAAAGCTACAAATAGCTTTTCTATGCTGCATTTAAAAAACAAGAAAGATATATTAATTCGCAATGTTTTAACGTCCAATTACAATTTCATGGGAACGTGTTAAAGTCCTTCAAGTAACGTGTTTTGACATGTCTTGAAAGAGTTGACTTGTATTTGGAACACAAGTTAGATAATTTGTGAAAATTGGAAATGTCAGGGAAATGTGGCTAGTTTGCATGATACTTTTCTAAAAATTTCATTTTTTTCTTAAAGGGAACGTGTTAAAGTCCTTTAAGTACTACGTTTTGATATGTCTCGAAAGAGTTTATTAGGAACTCAAGATAACAAACCGTAATACCTATTCCATACCTAGTCCATATCATAATAGATGATAGCATGTTTTGATGTTTTGAAAGTGGTTATTAGGAAAAAGAGAAAATTATTTGAATACCTTGTCTTTTTCTAATCAATTAAAATGTAAGACAAGTTTTCTAGAAGTAAGCAGTCTTGACTCTTCTAGTGTTACTGGTTGCATTACTTTGAAAATTCCCCTGACCTACATTCTTACAGAATTGGGTATAGGGTTTAGGCTCGCTTTATGCACAAATAATCACAAGAACAGTAAGCAATATTCGCAAAATCCAGCTTAATTCATGGCTTTTAAAAAGCAGGCTTTCTTCTCATTCCATGTTTCACTTAGTGCTTGTATTAGATGTCCATGGTGCGTACTTGGTTGGCTGATTTAAAATTCCATTGCACGGATGACGCCTTCTCAATAAAAAGACCTATTTTAGAAGCCTGCCTACGACGATATTGAAATGAAATTCGTGCTTTGGCAAACGCAAGCTCTTTGCAACGTTTATTCTTGCTGCATCCTCAGGCTCATTGCGATGAAGTCAAGCATGCCCTAAAAATTGCTGCATGTTGTCATTTTGGAGACTGTCTTGAGATTGTGCAAGCTGCACCAGCGTCTTATTGATCTTCCCATTAAAGGCTCCTCCTTTAATGCAGTTGCTCGCATTATGCCCTTGCTGGGTTTGCCAACTAAGAGCGAGGAAATGCTGAATTTACGAGAATAAATCTGTTTGCAAATTCCCCTGACCTACATTTTTATGGGGTCTTGTTTGCCCAGCTAAGGTTGCTCTACCCATATTTTTCGAACTACCCTAAGTAAAATTCCCGAAGAATCGTATTTTAGCCATTACTTTGTTATACTACGGATTAGACCCTGGTCACCCAATTGGAAATACTATGTACGAATAATATATTATAAATATGCTGATATATATTCTTAATACTGTATTATACACATATTTTAAGAGGAATTATATTTGTAATATACATGTATGACATATTTTGGTAATTATATTATGAATATAATGTATGTCTACCTTATATATTATTACCAAAATATTTGTGCAAAACATATTTGGAAATTTATATTTAATGTAAATACTTAATTGGACTATTTGGGGTAAAATTTAGTCAAGAAAGAGTACATAACAACCAAGATAAAATACAGTATAACCCCCAGTTTTAACACTGCATTTCCATTTGTACAGGTGGTTGAAAATGTATGCACATGTACTGTATATGACTCAAACTTAAGGTCTTTGGACCGATCCCCATTGCGTTAATGAAAAAGTGTGCATATTGTGCAATATATTCCCCATACATGTATATTTTGCACTTATTATTTTATATATGACGCAATGTATTATAAATATATTTCAACAACACTTATAATTTATTATTAATATATGGGATTGGACCAATTTTGGTATAAGCTTATTTTCCATGTACCTTTATATATAATAAAACAATTTATGGAAAATATTTTTTTCCTCATGAGCAGTCTTAAACACCACGAGACAGTGGGCTTCTCATACGTGCTATGGTATTGATTGTCTGGCAGATAGGCAGCTAAATTAAGAAGGTATATGTTTAGGTGAGTTTACATGTAGTTTAGGTTAGACACAAAAACACAAAAACGAAAAAAATAGGGTATAATACTACAACTTGTATTCTATATTAGACAACTAGGGTTGAAATATAAATAGTGTGTTCACAGTAAAACCTGTCTAAAATAATATCCTTGGGACCGGTGCTGAGTATTAGTTTAGATAGGTTGGGGGCAAGGGCTTGCATCGTGGAAACTGCTTGTATTAGCCATACATATGGCGTCTTACAAATTCGGCTTGTAATGTATTTATAAGAAGTCACTTTAAGACTCGTTGCTTCTTATAAAGTACTTCAGTTTTACTTCGTATAAATATGTTTGCCAAACTTTATGAAGCACTAGTTTACAATATTGCGGGATTAACTTTGGAGGTTAACATGGGCCTCAATGATTTTCGAAATGACGTCACTTGTCCAGCTCTGATAGAAAAAGCTGTATATGACTAGTTTAGAAACTTTTATGACGGCAAGTTAGCAATAAATTTATGTAATCAGCATGAGAAATGGTCTTATTCGAAGAAATGTACCGTGCATGTAAGTTTAAGAAAACTAACTAAATTTATACGCATCCCTAAACTGCAGAGATGCATATGGAAATCAATCATTTCCATATTTTGAATTATTGCGCATTTATCTTTTATCGTTTGAAAGTTGAATGATTGAAAGCTACAATTTTTTGTGAAGAATCGAGCAACTATGCATTTCACGGCAAAAAATCTTGCCAAAAAACAGAATAGACATCCGAAAGATTAGCTTTTGTTCTTCGTTGTGAGACCTGCAGGGTATACAATGGTGAAAGTGAAGGAATTCTTGACTGTGCATGAATGTGGGATGGATATGATCGATAACATAAATATGAATGAAGGAGGAATCTTACTAAGCTGTTTGACACAAAGATATGAATTGCGATGGAAACCCAGAATCCTGAATGGAAATTCCTGGAACTTGTATTCTGAATTGCGTATATTGCGGGTAGGTGACATGAAAGGTTTTCTACGTTTCTCGAGTTACTCCTTCTGCATTTCACGTCGGGTTGTTAGTTGTTCAGAAATTGCATGGATCATAACACGGTTCAAGGCGGATCTCCCAAAATCGATAAAAAATGTGCACGTACTGTAGCTACGGCAGAAAAACACATCACAAGTGCGCCATTATTTATTCATTCATTGCAGAAAAATGTACTTTTTGCAAAAAATATTTCCAGAGAAGGAAAAAACCAACTGCCTTCATGCGAATTTGCATGGCAAGCAATTGGTTATGTAGAACGACTCATGAATGACTGCATTTTTATGCAAATAAGTTTCAAATGCTATTCGAGGCAAGCCTTTCGAAGTGAAAATTCAAAGAAATGCAAATTTGGCAATTATAATATCGTTTTGACACGAATTCGCCGAGGTGTTTCAACTTTTTTACATTGTTATGGGACGTTCAAGTATGATGTTATCGTCTTAGGGGATGATGACAGGAAAGAAGGGGGTCACCCAAATAACGATAATTTTCTTTTATAAAATTTGGGTTTTTATGGTTAATCGTGCTTACATGTACATGTATGGGTGACTGAATCCATCATTTTTGCTAAAATGTTAATGAAAATTTTTCTCAATTTATGTTTTCATCACTTAGGGAGAGGGGGTCTGGAAATCACGATTGCGTGATGCTATAATACTTGGACGACCCCATTTTAGAACATCACATATTATCTTGTAGGATGGCATGCTCGAAAACGTATCAAAATTGAAATATCGAAATTCTCAAATACAGTGAAATGTTCATCATGGTTAGCTCCAAGGTGACAAGCAATTCCTAAGTCTTAAAAATGTACTACAAAAAATAAGTCCTTAATGTTCGCTTTATTCCTAAAAGGCCTAGATGGTATAAGAGAAATTTAAGAAAAAATTGTTCATGAGATGGAGAGCGGATTGGATTCATTGAATGTATAGTGCACATGTAGAAGCCGCAAACAAATTATTGTCTTGCCCTATTGTATTATAACATAAAAAAGAAGTAAGGATGGAATACTACCGTATCAACAATGTACCGTTTAAAAAATCCTAAAATAGTTGTGTTTTACTCTAATAGTCTAAATGTCCTAAATTTCACAACTGAGAATTTATTTGCCACCCTGTATTTTGACAAGTTTTAAATTCTCATAGCAACTAAAAACTTCTTCGATTGTTTAAGTTACCTTTTAAAGTAGCCTGCATTGTTCATTCTCTGGAGGATTTAAGCTACTTCATTTTATCTAGGGATTTTGACAATTTTAATTATGTATCATCATTTACAGTTTGATACTAGCATGGGAATTCCATGAATTATGATAATTTTATCTTTTTTAAAAAATCCTAAAAAGTCCAAAAAAGCCAAATTTCAAAACTTGGAATTTCTTAGCCACCTTGTATTTTGGAAAACTTTGCAAATCACATGACAACCAGGCTTACATGTATAAGACCTCATGAATTTGTATAAGTGTTTTTATAGGAGGTCCTGAAGGATTTAATGTACAGCTGTAGTAATTTATGTAGGGATTTCATGTAGATGCAACTAAGCTTGCATCTACATGTATAAGACATAAAAAATTTGTATAAGTTACTTTTAAAGCAGCCTTTATTGTGCTATTCCTGAAGGATTTAATGTACTTCTGGGGTAATTTAGGTTGGGATATTGGCAATTTAAATCCTTGTAATGTAACTGCAGCACGGTAATTCCTTGTATTATAAAGATTTTGAATTTTTTTTGTTTCAAAATCCTAAAAGGTCCAAAAAAGCCTGATTTTCAAAACTTGGAATTTGTTTGCCGCCCTGTAGTTTGGCAACTTTGCAAATCACATAACTAAACTTACATCTATAAGACCTCATAAATTTGCATAAGTTACCTTTTAAAGCAGTCTTTATTCTATTCCTGAAGGATTTAATGAACAGCTGCAGCAATTTATCTTGGGATAATAGGGGGTTTCAATCCTAAAAAAATAAATGTAATTGAAATTTACTAATTGAAGTGCACATGTGCCTGTGGCTACCAAAACACGAAAAACTTGTTTTGGTAGTCATTTGCAGATGCGCACACCAATTAGTCAATTTCAGTTGCAATTATTTTTTTAGGATTTCCACTCCCTATTGGCAATTTAAATCCGTGTAATGTAGTGTAAAGGTAAAGTAAGGTACCATCTTTTACAGTTTGACACCATCACGGTAATTCCTTGAATTATAAAAATTTTACCTTTTTTTAAAAAAAAATCCTAAAAGTTCAAATTAGACCTCTTAAAATTGCTTCACTTATGTTTGAAAGTAGCCTACAAATTGAGTAACATCCTTTACAGTCTGAAAATAGCACGGTAGTACCTTGAGTTGTTTTTTTCAAAACTTTATTTCAAGCTCTTTTTAACCAGAAAACAGACCATGATGAATATTCATACATCGTTAGATAAACGAATAGCTACTGATGTTCTTAATAATAAAGAACAAAAATAAATGATAAAATGCATTATTCAAAGCATGCTGAACGAATGGCTATATAGGGACACAAAAGGAGGCTCCAATTGTTTTCCAACTGTCTTTGGAGCAATTCAGTTAGTGAATAGACTATTGTTCTTCTCTGCTCATCATAAAGGCATCGTTTCTGGCAATATGCAAGGAAGGCCCTTCATTGTTCTGCCACTTGCCTTAAATCTATCATAGCCGTAATATCATTATTGGAGATGGAGAACGTTGATGCAAGGCAAGTGCGATGATAAATGGGTAATTACTCTCCATTTTATGTCCTGCGATAAAAAGATATTTTAATATCGTCAGCTCGGCAAGGGCACAGTTACTTGTTTCTTGATTTAAGCTCGTTGCTGGAAATTAGATTTTTAATTCTAAGCCATGCAAGGCTTCAGATCCAAATGCGATATTGCAGTTGTACCTGAGCATTGATGAATGGCGGTATTAACTCCAGAAATGAACATTTGTATACACACTAGGCGTAAGGGCTTAAAAGCCCATTAAAAACTCATTCGGGCCTGCAGTTTCACCCGTTAAGACATTAATCACATTTTGAAAGGAAATTAAAACTAAGATTAATTCTTGCACCAAATGCCCCTGGTGGCAAGTTTCTCTTTGAGGGATATTTGATAATATATGCATGGCGTTTTAAATTAGTACCATTTTTTCTGTCGCAAATATGGACGAATCAAGGACCAAGACATGCTGTGAAATCAAATTTCTTATACAGTTAACGTGTTTTACCTTTTTCAACATGGTTAGAATTGACTTGGGGATTTTTAAATTAATGGCGAATCTTTGGCCAAAACATGCCGTAAAATCAAATTTATCCTACAATATATAAGTATAAAAGTATAAAAAAATTATTTTTGGCTATTACTGGTATTGACTTGGGAATTTTAAATTAATTTTCTTTATCAGGGTTGGACTTCATGGTCACCCTGTAGATAGTCGATTCGTCGAACACTTTAGGTGGTGGAAATGTGATTTGGATAAAAATGCGTTTGTTATACATGAACTGTAAATTACATTATTGGGGAAAACGTTTCATTTTTATTACATTTCTAATTAAAACGGATATTCGAAAAAAACGTTAATTTTAAGTGGCACTGGTATGTGACATCATATTAGTAAATTTTATCCCACCATTCATGTTGTATTTTTGAATAAAAATACACGTTTTCTAAACTTTCCCCTATTCTTCCTTAAATATAACAGTCCTTAATTCATTATTCAAAAATATTTTAATGCAAATATTTTTTTTCCTTAAAATTACATCACACAATAGTTTGTTATTCGCAAAAGTCAGTTTAATACACTAAAATATAATGAATGATGTACAAGTAAATCTCGCATGTATGACATGGTGGAAGATACGTTAATTCAAAACACTTTACGCCGTAGTTTTATAGAATTTATATAGTTATTATAAAAAATTACCTCTAATGCATTAACTGACAAGTTATGCACAAGCATCACAGCTTAACATTTATTAATGTTAAGTCATTTGCTTTGTTTCATAAAATTTGCTTGACTAATACGCATAATTAACTCAGGGTCCTAATTTGAACAAGCCACTATTGTTTGCACAGGAATTCAAGTGAATGTATTCGCCTTCTGCATGTAGTTTGTTAATTGAACCGGTAAAAGCACTTATTTAAATTGCTATCTGGGTATCATCTATTCCTTGTCTCATGGGACATTAACAGAAAGGTCCGTTGGGACATGCAAATATGAAACAAACTAATAGTAATTATAAATGCTTTTAAATTAAGTAATGTAGGAACGATTACTCTAATTTTATTATAATACAAAGCTTGGCGTGCATAATCTTTAAAATGAGTGAAAACAAAAATTGTTTTCAAATTTCTACGGTTAAATGTGACACGGCCTTGTTTAGTCAATTGAAAAACTGTCATTCGTACTTTCAACATCCATAAAAGCTGCACAAAAGACTGCAGTAAATGCTGCATGGTGTTCGGTCATAAGTGGACATGACAAGTTACAACGAACGTTTTTGAACCTTTTGACTTGAAATAAGGCTTAAGGAATTTCAAAATCCTGAGTTCCATGAAATGGGGAATTTATGTACAGTATATGTACGTACACTCGCAAAATGTTGTGCCAACTATGAAAATGAATCAAAACTGGGGATTAGTAAATTGGGCTAACACATTCCAGTATTAAATGTATGCTGAAAATGGAAAAAAATGTTGCTCTGTTTAGATTGTTTGAAAGAATTTTACAACCGAAAAGGTTTTGTTTTAAGAATGTTTTGATTTTTAAAACAGATATTTATACATTTCCATGTTTAAAACAACGTCACATGTTTAATCATTGCCATTTAAGAAAAAAACAAAAACACCCATTTATCAGGGACGTGTATTACTTTCGAAATTTAATCATTTAACTGCTAATTGTAATTACATGAAACTGGCAGACCTACTCGTTGCATTCCTGCTAAAAACGTGAAAGGCATTAGTAAATTGATGTCATTTTCCAACATACAGTAATTTGAAATATTTTTGTATTTTTTTGCAAATATGCTAATCTACGAAAATAATTGCTTTATAATTACATTGACCCTGAATAAATGTTTAATGTTTCTTAATGTTTTTATTTTGATCTTTCAACCTTCACGTACACTGTATGCAAACCTACTGTACATATATGGTGATCTACTGCATATGTATGCAGATTAACCTCTGTTCTTTGAATACTTGCAATGCCATGAGTTCAATTTAACCTTTAGAGAAATAGCTAGTTCAGAACTAGATGATTTTAAATTCACTGTTAAATATTTTCCACTTCTACAGCGCCGCCATCTTGTTCACTGTGCTTAAAATTCCGTAAATAGTTTCATCATTTGGTCGACAACTCAACCCCCTTCAATCTCCTTCTATTTGTGAGAGTAAAGCTGGCTTCATAATAAGGTAATCGAACATGTTCAACTTATTAAATCTGTTTGAATGTTCTGATATTGCGGCATGGAGTTGCATTGACCCCAGTACATTAATGCACCCTTGCTGGTTATAACGAAATGAATGAATCACAGACATCCACCTTGTTGGTTACCATGTCTTATCCAACATTCCAAGATATTGCAATGTGTGCTTTTGGCATCGAAAGCTGCTTGACATATGACAAAAAACATTCAAAAACGTATCCAATCCACCAGAATGGCATCAGGTGATAGGGCCGTTGATGTGATACACTAAAACTCTTTTACCCAACACCCAACATTGCAGAAATCCGAGAACTCGGAAATGTTTGCCACAGAATTGCCCATACGCCTCTTGACAAATCAGTAAACGGCAAACATCGAAATGTGCAGTATTTACCATTCACTGCTGCAAGCATACTGATCTTTTGCTGATGGGAAAATCTGTTCGTTGCCTCAGCTCAACGGGATGGCGTTGCTTGGATACGAGATTTCAGGAGAATACATAGTGGGGCAGGGTGGCTGGATTCATGAACTGAATTTCGATCTTGGCTCGGGAATCCCTCCTCCTGCTTCGCAGTCTTGACTTTTTATGAAAATGTATGCCGGGAAATTATGGAAATTGTAGACTGTGCTCGAAATTGATAGTCTTGGCAAAAGAGCTTGATATCGCCTTCAGGGCTGATTTTAGGAATGCTCGATATTGTCGTTATGTTGGCATTCACCATTTGATTCAAACTGCTCTTCTTTCAAGAAGAATTTGTTTTCCAGTGGTTTTCCAGCCATTCAGGAATCAACTTTTGAATGTTCCCCTTGAAGAAAATCTACTTGTAGTTAACACATGAAAATAAATGTCTTTAGCCTTGTCCACACCCCAAATGGACATCCTATGACTAATTACAGTCTACAGGAATTGGACAAAGTGATGCAAACACTTGCTACAGGTTCATGTCCCTTTGTTAATTTGGTTATTTTCCCCAAAACATAACAGCAGTCTTTCTGGAATGAACTGCTTGTACATGTACTTGTTTTGAACATTTTGTAATGGAATTTATAGCCCCCTATGATTATAATGATAATCATACTGATAGTTTACTACTGACAAGAGAGCTGAAATGCATTGAATGCAGTAGAACATGTCTAACCAATATCCTTGGGGCCTGTGCTGAATATTAGGTTAGAGAGGTATTAGTTTGAAGTGATTGGGGGTAGGAGCCTATCACTTGGCAACTATTTTTATTGGCCTTTACCATGGACCCTCTTGAATTCGTATTTATATGTGCAAGTACATGTATAGGAAGTCATTTTGATATTTTCCCTGTTTTTGGTATTTGTCGTATCTTCAGTGCTGCAAGCTGTAGTATTAATTTAGGAAAGTCTGGGAACTAATAAAAACCAAAGCGAAAGGTCAATGAATTTCAGGTTATATAGAGTTTTTATGTGTAACAAGTGTCCCAAGGTCTGACAGGCCCATGAATTTAGTTTGGGGAGGCAATTAGTTACAGTATTTGTTTATACAGGTTTCATCTTTGAGTTGCTTAGTTACAAAGAAACGTGTATGATACATGCACTTCACTCATACATAACAAATACAAAAAGTTGAACAACTTTAAATAACACCCACTCGATTACGTGGATTGTCAATACTACATGATGTTAAATAAAAAATGTTCTTCTCATTTTCAAACAAGTTGCAAAGCACGTTTTGTTCAACATGTACATCTGTATATGCATAGTGTATTCTCTGTTCAATATTCGAATCTGTTCAAAGCTGTAGATTTTTCTAACAAGGGACGATGTAACATTTGCCTTTCCAGCTCTTCAGACCATGCATCTAACACCGACAAATTCTGTTCCCAGTCTGTTAATATTTCCATTATTTTCTACACCTCATGTCTGCTATTCTGATGACATGTTTCAATATGCGAATAAGGTCATTTTACCAAGCTACAATGATCAATAATCAGCAAGATTCTTGAGTGGTCGTTATAGAAAGGTTTCACTGATCTGCGGATCTGTAACCATTGAAGCTGCAGTGAAACATGTGGGGCAATATACACGTTATAAATCAGACTGTGCATTCTAAGCTCTCGTAGCAATTGCAAGGCATTGAGCTGTGTGTTTATAGAGAAGCAATTTATTATGCCTTTTCGTAGTTTGGTGGCTAATGCAAGTTGCTGGCCCAATGCTCTTGGCCCCTTGGGAATGTTCAATTGGATTAATGGAAGGTGATGGGAAAACGCAACCAGTGATGAACGGCACAGAGGCAGTGAGGATGGCTATCGTAGAAATGCACATCTTTGAGCAGCATTGCTTTTAAATTGCCCCAAAGATCCCATTTTGTCAAGTTATTGCATTGCTAAGCAGACTGACTATGTATTCTCTGATTCATCCATTGTCCATGCCATGATATTGAGGCTGCACACTGGCTATTCAAGCAATTTTGCCTGTGGGGTTCCTGGAACCATACATACGTTAAGAAAAAAACAACTAAAGGCAAATGCTCTAAAATCGGTTAATTTAATCAAGGTTTTCAGAACACATCGCTGGTCTACCCCTAATTGTTATTTCCGCAAACTAAGAAAAGCAATTTTCATCCATAAGTGATTCTCATTCACTGGATCTAATCCGAAGGTCTAAATTTCAAAATGAATTAATTCAGGGTTCTCCCAGACCGGGAGAATCTGGAATTATCAGTGGAATAGAAAAGGCCTGGAAAAGTCAGAGAAAATGGATTTACTTTGAAACAGTCAGGGGAAAAGGATTTAAATTCAATTCAATTCAATTCAATTCAACTCAGTACGCTACAATCAGTAACTGAATACCGTGTGGTAGGGGGGTGTAATCCATCAACCCAATTTAATCGGCAATTACCGCCGCATTAGG
>JAQGAF010002845.1:0-20231 GCA_034687865.1 Kryphioiulus occultus
CAGAAGATGTGTTCTCATACAAATTTCTTTGACGAAATCCAACGTTTGTGGCACGTCCGTCTTCCATGGCTGCTGGCTCAATACTGACAGAGTTACTGACGAACGGTCAGTATTACTGTCACTATCTCGATACTTACAGCAGTTATCCGGATAATCGTCATTATCTAACATCGATACATCAGTATTGCCCTTACACGATCCGTATTTGTGGAAACTGACAGTAATAATGCCCGTGTAGAGTTCCCTTTTGGAGTCGCTTATCGTCTTCGTTGAACGTCGATGGCTCATAAAACGTTAGGTCAACACCCTTTCTGAAAACTACGCAGACATCGCCGACCTTCGCGCCAGCCGTCACCATTACCTCGCTTTTGGATTCACCGTTATGGCATTTTCGCATTTAGCTAAATAGGACATTTTTCTCATCGACACATTACTAATCGCGAAATTGTCGACGGGTTTCACGGTGAAATTTGCGCAAATCTGACATTATCCGTAGCCACAACCACGGGTTCCAGTCACGAAGCCCGCAGGCTGATTTCGCATAAAGTACTGAACATGTACATGTAACGTCGCAAAACGCGTCGAAATAAAGCGAAACTGTTGGAACAACGCGCCGCGACGCATTCTCCAGTTATTAAACGACAATAATATAATAACGCGACTGATTGACCAAATCGAATAAATGCCAATGACAAAATTTGGCAAATTTTGAATTTCGCTTGCCCCGCAAATCGAACGCCAGCCGTCTGACATTTTGGAACGACATAAAAAAGGAACGTTTTTGGTACCGGAACGAATTCGGCGTTGGACACGTTCCACGCTTTCGAAGACAACTCGATTTCCGGTTTGATTTCAGTTCAAATTTCGACGAAATCGTAATTTTCCCAGGAAATAAACGTTTCGGCTCGACGGCTGGGCCAACGACGACTAGGGGCGACATGAAGAAGAAAAGACAACGGCCATTGGCATCCGCCATGTGCCTCGCGTACACGCCGTTCACAAATTGGTCGAGACTTCTCCGAAAACGTTCATTTCGGGGTGATTTTCGGAAGCGATCGCGTTCGTCGAAGGCCCGTCGATGGCAAACGCTATGCCGCGAACGCGAGATTGATAAAAAAAGAGATGAAGAAATGAAATACTTACGAGAGACGTACGACTACAGGAGCGTTCGATTTTCCCAATTTTCTCCGAATTTCTCGCCGGTTCTAAAGGGATAATTAACGGCGCTAGAGAGCGCTCCTGCGCGGGAAGTGGCGCTGCGATCGAGCTAGATCTCGCTACAATATCCGAACTCTGTTGCTGTAAAAAAAGTTAACGCCGAGGAGGATGTCATCTTGATTCAACGAGGCGCCGTTGAAAAATTTATTGAAATTAATAAAAATTTTGATCGTTTCAGTAACGATGCACTAATAAAACAATGAAATCATACGTGGCAAGTGTTTTCAGCGTCCAAACCATGATACGTCATTTCCGAACACGCGTGAGAAAAAAAACTCACTTCTCGCCCATTCTCGTGACTAGTCTCGCGCGTGCGTTCGGAAACGAGTATTATGGGATGTCGATTTCCTATGTCGCCATTTCTATGCGCTATTTTCGGCTGAACTTTATCCGAAAATTCGTTCAAATTTAGGTTTTTCTTTTTCCTTTATTTTCAATTCGCGACATCGGCCGCATCAAGGTTGACTTCGCAGCGCCTACCTATGTGAACAGCCGTAAGTGGAACCGCTTATTTGGCGTGCGATGGATCAACGAAACTGACAGAAAAACGCCGTTTTAAAAACGAGTTTGGCCGCAAAAAAAATATATATAATACTTAGGCCTAATTTTCACCTTTTTTAATCGCATTTTTATCCTACATTTTCTTCTCTATCTATTATTTAAATGTGCGAGGATGATAACGATTATCGAGCTCGTTAAAATGTTCAGCTACGATCTATAAAAGTGCAAATTTCTGAAATGACCAACGTGAAAGTCAGTCGTCAATCTTTCTATAATATTCGATAGGGAAATCTCCCTACTAACCGAACTCTGTTTTAGGATGTTTAGATTGACCCAAAATGTATGAGAAGTCAATTAAGGCATGAGATTAATGCTCGACCTTACCCAAAGTCTGTCAGATTCGGTCAGTTGTACGAGTGCGTTCATACTGAATTTAACTTTTAAAAAGCCTAGGTCATGATCTACACGAATGCCAAATTTTCAAGTTACTTAAAATACTAGTGAAATCTTTTCAGAAGCCAAATGTCTTCAATACCCAAAGCAAATTATTGAATAAGATCGTTTGTTGCAAGTATATGTACGTTTTGACTGGGGTTTCAAACACTTGCCATAACAATGGACGGCTTGTACATTTAGGGGCCTATTAGAAGCTATTAGAAATTCAATTACCCATGATTTGGGATCATTGGGACGGGAAAGATGAAATACAATAAATTTGGATATATTCTGGCTCACACTCAGCACATTGCACCTTCTTATGTTGATTGCAGGGTACAGATTTAAATTTAAATTGATTTCAGCTGCTTAAATCAACCATTTAACTTATTGAACAAGCAATGCCGATTCATGTAAAAAAAACATGCCAAGAAAATTCCACCAAAAAAAAAAGTGTTTGACTTTGTGAGTTTACTAATGAAATGCCTGATGTTTTTTTTCTTGTTCTGCACAAAGTTAGAATCGCAATGTTCTGGAAATTTAATCTCATATCCACCTCTCATATAGAGACAATATTAGAAAAAGAGGTATGAAAAATTGACTTCCTGCGATTAGTTAATTTGTCAATGATGCGAAAAATTTAAACATCTTGTACGCTCATTCACGTTTCAGAATGTCACGCTTCAAGAGCTGATGAACGAAGACGATATCTTGCAGGAATGTAAAGCGCAAAACAAGGCTTTAGTTGAATTGTGAGCTATGTTTTAAAAATCGTTTTCATTTTTAAATCTACAGAATTTTAGAACGAATTCCTTAAGTCTAGTCTACATTTGCCAATGATGTAATGTCCAATTTTAAACTCTTTCTTTTAAATTATTTCAGTTTACTAATAGTTTTTTTATTCTACTTGAATTTTTGACGAAAATTCTGATTGCTTGCTAAATTCCTATCACTATGGGCAAACAGTTGATCACCCCTTTTAGCGATATAGACTATTTATTATTTTTTCTTCGTGCTTAATCCAGTTTGGTCAATCCAGATATAATGACTGAAATGGTCAATCTGGTTATCAGTGAACCTCCAGAAGAACTAGATGAAAAATTACGATACAAGTGAGTAAACGATATAATTTGAGATTAGTTAATTTATATCGACTGAATTTCAAATTTTGTTTAGAATTTGTTTTGAATTTAACGAGTCGTCTGGACATGACAATAACCAATTTAATATATTTGTACGTTAGGTATTCGAATATAGCAACAGAACTGCTGACTTCCGATGTTCCACAAATTAACGAATCCCTTGCCAACGATAAAGGCCTGCTGAACAAATTGTACAGTTTTCTGGAGGCCGACAAGCCTTTGAATCCATTACTCGCCAGTTTTTTTAGTAAAACTATAGGAATTCTTATTAGTAGAAAAACTGAAACAGTGAGTGCCATGTCTCGCGATTTACTTCTCGATCTCAGCTCTGCAATTTTGCAGTTTTAAAATTGATTTTCCTTTCGTTTTTGCTACAGACTTTTGAGTTTCTTCAAACCAAGGATTTTGTTAACCAAATAGTGAGTCACTTGAGGACATCGGCCATTATGGATTTGTTACTTAGACTAGTCACTTGCCCAGAAAATGCCAAGCTGCGCCTCGACATTCTCAACGTAAGTGAATCGCTATAGTTATTTGTCACCGTCTCGTTGCTGCGTTATGTTCATGTTTGTTTAAAGTGCCCCGAGCCCTATGTGCGCGCTCTATAAATTTAAATTATTTGAGAAATGCAGTGAAAATCGTACATAACAGACGTTTTAATACTCACGTTTAAGTTGGTGCTGTTTTCTGCAATGTGCTGATATGTGTTCATCTTATGTTTTTCGATGACGTGCGTGAAATATAAACAGCCGGTTTCAGTTGCAAAGAGCTTTAATGGATGGAAAAATACATATTTGAATAATTAAAAGCAACAATTATTTCGATAAGAGCATCGTGAGCGTCTTATGCATTTACCTTAAAACTGTACTCTGTATTTCCCGATCAGTGGCTGAATCAGCAGCAGACTGTCCATCGTTTGACCAGCTTGATAGATCCGAGTATTGACGAGGAACGACACTGCAACGCGTCACAAGCGTTGTGCGACATCATTCGAATGGCGAGAGAGCGCCACACTCAATTGCAAGAAAAGCTGGAATCGGATCCGTTGTTACAAACCATCGAATCGTCAGTATATTCCTGTTTCGGTCACATTTCTATGGAACATCACAACAATTCGTCGACAATTCTTACGCTCATTTCATAAAATTTTTATTTGCAGTGCGGACGCCATTTCGGAGCTGCTTCAACACATGTTCAACGGCACGAAAAATGAAAGCGCTCTGGTCAATGGGATCTTGGTGCTTCTGACGCTATTAGAAGTAAAAAAATCAGGGTGCGTGCGAGCAGGTCTCGCTTTTAACTTCAACCTGATTTAGTGATCCTTTACTCCGTTGCATAAGTTTGCATTAAGTTGCAGCGAATATCATTCAAAACTTTTACAATGCTCATCTTCTATTCTTTATGTCGAGACTGCGTAAAGGGGCTTTAGGTTAGGCCATTTGAGAAATTGTACCCATCAGCTCACCTGTACCGAATCTTTACAGCCTCAACTCGCAGCAACAGCAACAAATTGAACAATCTTCGATCTACTTTCGACCCGAGGCGCAGGAGATCATGACCCCGCAGGACGAAGAGAAGTTAAGGCAAAGGCTCGCTCTCACCGTAACTGCCATCCTGCCCATGGTTAAAGATTTCCACCAATTGTTAATCGACCCACCAAAGGTAGCTACTAGCTCGCGGAACATTCGCTACGAATTTTGATGCAGTTTCTTATTGATACTACAAGATGTGCCGTACCTTAAAACAATTCACCGAATTGATGCTTTCAGAAACAACCTATCTCTACCACCGTAGGGATATTGAATCCTCCTCTCGGAAGCACTCGTATTCATCTGTCTCGTTTGATCTCCGCACTCCTATTCGCCAACGTTCACGCTGTAAATGTCGAACTCGTTAATTTAGGAACAATGGAAATCCTTTTGGTAAAAAAAAAACCCTATTTAAAAAAAAACGGTGGGTTTCGATAAGTTTAGATTCGTAGCGGATTAACCAGATTTCGTTGTTTTCCGTTTTTAAAGGATCTTTTCTTCCAATATTCCTGGAACAATTTCCTCCATACTCAAGTAGAACAATGTATAGGTACAATACTTTCCAACGGGCCATCAACTGACGAAGAAGGGCAGAAAGTTCATCCTCTTTTAGACAATGTAAGTTACGACGCTCTCCAGATAATAGGTTATGCCATAGTGCTCGCACCGCTCATTCGAAACCTTTTTTTCCCCGATCACGCATCAGCTCTTTACCAAGTGTAGGCTCGTCAATAGGATATTAGAAGCTTGGGAAGACAACGAAAAAGAAGAGTGAGTACTGAGAAATTTCAGACAGCTTATTTTAAAAAAAAGAAAGAAAAAAAAACCAGTCGTAAGATATTCATTGAATTGGATTAATTTTTAAATTTTCTTCCCCAAATTCATCTTTCATTATGGATTCTTCCAATTTGATCAAACTTACTTTAAATTGATCTTTTTTGAACTACCGAATTATGCGAGATTTCTTCAATTGCAGATCGAAAGTTGGTGGTCACAGGCGAGGCTACATGGGGCACTTAACCGCCATAGCCAACCATGTGGTCCAGAACCTAGAAAAAGGGCCAAATAGTGAGCAAATTGAACAAAGGTTAAGAGGTGAGCGAACGATACAGTTTCATTCAAATATCGATTTGACCTTTTCAATCCATCGTCCTCTTTCGCTCTGGTTCTTTAGATCTTCCCAAAGACATCCAGAGCAAGTGGGACGCGTTCACCTCCGAGGTCCTAACAGAGGTCAACAAGAAGAACCTGGTGACTCCCGTAAGTGAAAAAAAACCTGCAGTTTGCGAACTCCAGGCACACCGGGGCTCGTTTGTTTGTGGCTTTTTAGGGAGAGTCAAAACTGGTTAAACTTGACCTTAGGTCGGGGCTCCCAATTTGCAGTTTAAATCTGAAGACTACGAGGAAGCCAATCCATTCCCACATGAGACCGCGTTACAGCAGGTGAGAAAACTGATCCGGTTTTCGTGGCGATGTTCGTTGTGTGTCTTCCCCCTCCGGAATGCTCCGCTGCATGGATCCCTTTGTGTCCGTCTCGTTCTCGTGAGCGCAAGGGGTTTCCACTCTGAAATTTAGACATCAATAACATTTTATTTTTACAAAATGTCGATACCCAATGACAGAAAAATGAAATGAGAATTCAAGTGTAAAATGTTAACGGGGCTTTGGGCGCAAAATTCGGAGTTGAAACCTCGCAAACCTGATATTTCTCCTCCTCCTCCTCCTCCTCCTCCTCTTTCCCGTCCTGGCATCCCCTCGCATGCGCCGGGTGTGTATTTACATGCATAATTTGGCCTGGTCTTTCAGGCCTTTTCTGATTATCAGATGCAACAAATGACGAGTAATTTTATTGATCAGTTCGGATTCGATGACGACGAGTTCGGAGAGCACGAGGAGAACGTGACGTAAGTAAAGATTCGGATTCGATGTCTCTGGAGATCGAGCACCCCCAAAACAACAACCTTCTGTTACTCCCTTCTTATCCCCCCTCGCAGAGCGCCTTTGGAGAGACTCACCAGCGTCAATTTCGACATCTCCGCGGAGGAAGACGCCGTGAGTGTTTTACGACGTGGCTTTCGCAAAACTCAATCAGACAGCAGTGTTTCTCAAACTATACCAGGGTTGAAAAAATTACATCGGAGATAATGGAACTTTACTTTACCCCAAAATGCTAATTTGGTAGAACTTGTCATGCCAATCCATGAGCGAATTGCATGCACATACGGATTCTTACTATTGGTCTTGCTTTCTGCATGCCATTCGAGGTTGGAATGCTCTTCCAAAGGATAGCCTTAAAGCTTCAAGAAATGAAATTTGACAATGATGTCTCGTTGGCACCCACCAAATCTTAATTTGGGTTGATTGGCTACACCCCCCCCCCCCCTTCCACCACATGATATTAAATTATTGACAGTAGGGTACCGAGTTGAATTGAATGGAGTGCAGTTTGAGAAGCACTGCTCTAGCAGTTTCACTACTATCGACATGATACTGATATCCTGTTTATTTTTTTTTTTTTTTCCAAAGAGGGGTGCATTGTTCCAACAGGTATGCGAAGAGCGTATACCTCACCTCGACAGCACAGATAGCGACGAAGACATCTGGGACGACAAAGAACAGGAAGTCATCTTGTCCACGATCGTCGAAGCTAGACCAGGGTGCGTTGGCCTGTTGTCTTGAACTTCCAAAATATGCTCGACAATGTTCACAAAATCTTCCATCGAAAGTGGCGGTTTTATGAACGTTGGGATTAAATGCTTTAATAGAATAAAAATTATAATACAGTTGTATAGATTACGAAATTAAAACTTGTTTCGATTTAACTCGCCCTTTCGTTGAAGTTAAAAACTACATCCGAGAATTCCCTTATGTACGGAAGTTGGTTGCACAGTGTTTGCAGAAAAACTAAATGCTAGATGACGACAAACTGCTATGTTTAAGTATAGTAAAGTTTGCAACTTTGCAACCAGCTTACTATCAGCGTAAACCACGCAACATTAGTTTATTTCCTATTATTTCTTATTATCTAAAGTCAACGTTGAGATTTCAATTTTTTGACTGAAAGTCTGCATCCACTAATCTGAAATTGAGACTAGGCTCATCATTGGGTGGTTGGAAACAGTTTTGTTCAAAATCATTGAAACTGGCTCCAATGAATGTGGTTTCCGTTGTCTTTTGGGCGATTTTTGTTGCGCTAATTCTAATTTACGCGAACGCGGGTAAAAATGGCTGGAGAGGTTGTTACCTGTTAAACTAAGTCTTGACATTTACGTTACTGCGAGTTAGGATGGATTCAAGCGTCGCACCGAGGACGACGAGAGTGGGAAGCAGTCACAGCAGCGACTCCGAAGGAGAAGACGACGCCAAACCTGTCCCAGTATTATGCAGCACTCCAGCACCCTCTGGAGAGGAGATAAAGATGGAGGTGGACCAGGGCGATGGTAATTATTGATGGTCGAATTAATATTTTAGCATGAAAAATCTTTTAACCATAGGTTGCTTTCAGTTTATCACAAGAAAGACTTGAAATATCTGATTTAGAGTTCCTACCCCAGGTCCTAGTCTAAAGCTGATTTTTCTTACCAATTTTCTTGCTCAAAATCGTCTTTGAATCACACGGGTAGCCTTTAAAAAGTGACAATTTCTGTTTTGTAGGTTGGACAGCCAATTTCGACGCCGTACCGATGGACACCGGAAACCCTTGGGAGAGCCCGTCTCAGTCCGATTCTGGGCAAGCCGGCACAGTGGCAGGAGCGAAGGCTTCGCCCGATTCCAACTGGGCTGATTTCGGGAGTTTTTCTTCGTTCGATTCCTCATCCAGCTTTTCCGGGTAACACGATTGTCTCGGGGAAAATAATAACAATTTTTCTTCTTCTTCTACGTGCTTTTTACTCTCGCAGTACTCACGTGTCGTTCTTTGCAAATGTCGTAGTGGCAACATTAGCGAAAAACCTGGAGGAACCCTTCCGGTTGCGATGGAGACTTCCGAAGATGCCTATTTCAAAATGATAACGAAAGACGCTCAAGGCAAGTGGTGTTATCTGTAGCAAATTGCCGTGGACCTATTTTTGTGGGTCACTTAAAGACTAGTTTGATTTCGTTTACAGTTGGTTCAACGAAGCAGTCTGGATCCGCGCCGCAGCCGACAGCATTCGTGGAGGGAATGATCGAACAGTGCAAAACGACACCCGCGCCCGCTTCGGCTGACCCTCAGAAACATCCGAATAATCCGGCTGCCTCTTCCGAGGCTCCATCCGCCGAAATAAATCATCCATATACCTCGCAAGACGGATGCGAAGCTTCCGAATCTGCTAGGTAAATTATTTGCAACGATTTTTTCTCTAGTTTCAACAGGTGCTTTAAGCCCTGAAATTCCCCCGCATTTTTTGTTTTCCTTTTTGTTATATATTGATTTTCTTATTCAGTTTAGTAATTGAGCACGATTTACCCGAAAGCAAACCCGACAACAATGAGAAAAGCTCGCTCGGGCCCTCTAAGGGTGCAGAACTCGCAGAAAACTTCGAGTGAGTTTATCAGCCTTGTGTCTCAAATTTACTCGAATAAATGCTGAACTCTTGAGTCGTGTATAAAACCGCAAATTGACTAACTGATAAGTTGATGTTACGCTGTTATTAGCGTAACCGGTTACTTTCATACCGGAAATCCCAATCCAGTGCTATTAATCGAAAGATTTGCCGTTGATCATTACAGGGAGCTTCAGAGTTCAATTGTTCAAAACATAAGTCGCACAAACTCAATTGATATGTTATTATTAATTAAGCAATAAGCGCAAACTTATGATCTATCAATATATTCACTCGCACGAAATTGTTACTTTTCAATAAGAACTGCTGAAATATATGGAAGTGGGGCTGTTTTGTCAGGTTAGAGCAGGGGTCTCTAAATCTAGGGCCTGTCTAACTTTATATACGGCAGGACATCAGTTCGATATATCCAATAGAAATACTTACATTATTCAAATTTTAAAAAGATACTAGAGCGATAGACTTTGAACAGTGCTTCGTATGACAACCCAACTGGATAATTAATCCTCGTAAGTTCAGCTCATAACTGGTTAAGATTTAGGACTACTAAAAATATTAACCACTCCCATTACTTCCTATTTAAATTTTTAAAGTTAGACTGTTAAGCATCGGAGCTAACTTAGCACATGGAAAGGCAATAAATGAGTGTGTAACCATCGCAAAAATTTGGATTTTGAGGCGACTAGTTTCTCTTTTATCACGTTCCATGAGGTGACCCCAAACAATGTATTACTGCAGTAGCAATAATCTTGCAGCGCAAAGACGTTAGTAAGTGAGAATTCCCACTAATTTTATGGAAAAGTCGTAGCTTACCACGGCGGTCACTTTCTCACATTTCAGCTACCTTCTGACATCAGGGATGATCCGAAATTTCACCACGGACGACGCCCCAGCCAACATCGGCGAATGTTCCAGAGAAAACGGCCCTTGCGCATCTGTGGACAGTGCCAACGGACAGGAAACTATCAATAAGCAGAAGATGGAGGAGATGAGGTGAGCGGGGCGAGAGGCTAGCCCAACTTGATGAGTGTTAATCGTATTCAAAACAAAATAAGTAATTAACATTATATCGAAAATTTCAAAAGCGTGAAATTGAAAACTATAATGAAATCTGTAATATTTCTCGTGAATTTCAGGGCCAAGGCGATGGAAGCGTGCGAGCAGTTCGTGGTCACAGTGGGCGGTCAGAGCCCCAATGGACCCGTATGAAAAATCTGGAAGAATGGCGCAACTAGAAAAGATGTAACAGCAACAGCAGCAACCACCTATATCAACATTTAGGCCGAAAGGAAAGCGACTTCTGAGTCGGGCTGAGTCGGACAAATCCCAGTGTTTTATATTCCAGTAATAAGCATCATTTTTAGTGGCAAAAATTATATCGGGGGAGGCTCCCTGTTTGACGAAGAGCGAGAAAGTATCCCGGGTTAATTTTCTGTTTTGTTTTGGAAGTTTTCGCGGTTGCGCTTTTCGCTGTCAGACGAGAACGGGTCTTCTGGACATGAACCAGAATGGGTTTTTTCACGCATTTCGCCTGCTCAAGCGCTCCCCTCTATCTTCCCATTTCCCCCCGATCTCCTCGCTACTAGGCACGTACCGGACTCGAAAATTCGTTTAACATTACCAAAAAATGCTACGGAAGATCTTGGAGGAGTCGTCAATGTACATATCCGTATATGTATATACATCTGTAAGTTAAAACAAAAAAAGTGCAAGTGCCACGATATTCGATGATGACGGATGATGGGGATTCGCGCCATTTTTAAAAAATGAAAGATTGTTTTCGAAGCGAGTGGAAAACCTTGGTGATTTGTGAAGTTATTATTATTATCATCATCATTCGCTAATCTCATTTTCAATTCAATATTAAAGAAAAACAGAAACTTTCCAAAGGCTTATTACGGGTGCTCTGTACTTTGTACTTTGCATAAGGGTGGTGGTCGTGGATTTCCAGCAAGGACCAAAGGCGTCGCTATGCCTGAAGCTACAATTTTGCCTGAGAGGCAATATCGTTCATATAAGGGCTTGCTAAAAGCTTCTGAGATTACACTAGTTAAGCAGACCCAACATAGCTTGTCCGGAATTAATCAAGGATAAAAATTGAAGGGTTCTTCAGTTTATGTGAAATTAAATGTGAACCCTACATCGTGGGTACAGATGGATTGACGTTCCATTCTGATGAACGTAATCACAGTTAGTTCTCACATGTTTCGCGGAGTTTGGCATTGCGCAAAACTCGAGAATACACAAATTATTCCATTGCTTTCTTAGAGACTTAATTAATCTTGGTCTAGATCAAAAGTAGGATTGATCCTCACGAGTAACTAAAGGTAGATTTTTCACAACAGGTATTACAGGCATGCCCATTTTTTACGAAACCGAACCTGATGCATGAGCGGGGGTATGCCTATACTACTAGCTGATTTTTAAATTATTGGACTGTCCAAATATCCACACAATGCCAAAACTTCCAAATTTATCGAGCTGTTAAATTTTCAGACTAGGGATTCAGTCGTACGAATTAACCCGATAATTGATGAAATTTGGGCGCTACCTTGAAAACCCATCTTGGATTTATCGACACTCCCATCTTTGCAGGTCAAGTGGTGGATCCTTACAAAGCTGAAGAAAATCGTCCTGAAAAAAATTTGGATTTCGATCAGATTGGAAATGCTAAATACGAGAATGCGATTTAAGCCCATAAATTAATCGCTTTATTTTATCTTAAAAAACTGGGAATAATAAATACTGCGCTTTACAGCTTCTTAAGACACACTGGACAAAAAAAAAATTATCGAATGATAAAATATTAAAAGGAAAAAATTCTGTGGAAATAAGATTCGGGTAACTTTGTACATGACCTATTGCTGAATACACGGCTGAGTTTCCTTTTCGAAACGAGACGAAGCTACGAATAAGACGACGAGTATGGACATTACCCTCGCAACTTTGCTACGGTTGACTTTTGAACCAACAAGAATCCACCGTTTTTGGACACCCCGGTTTGCAAATTCGATAGGTATCGAAAAGATATTTACAGGTAATGATGCATTAAGAAGTTGCTTATGATTAACGATTATTTATAGCGTTACTTTAAGAACTTAACAGTTAGGACAGAAGGTCGCGTGCTGACCACGAGAACGAAAGCGCCATCGAAATCTTCGGTAAAGGACTAAAGGAAACGTAATGATAAAACCATGCTTCGATAACCTGTAATAACATAAAAAATTGCAGATTCATAATGAAAAACACAATTTTCTACAAGGTGGGTTGTCGTCTGAGCCATTATGTACTTTCAAATGACATCAGTGAAGCGTTAGCGTAAAACGAATTTGTCCGTGTCACTGTGGAAGAGGTCATTTTGAATACTTTGTAAAAAATTCCTAATTCAACATCAAGCGCCATAAAATATTGATTTTTGGATTTCGATATACTGGCACCAGTAGAATCGCTACATCTAGATCCCTGCTTCCCAATCTTTTTCTTTCATTATCCAAAAACTGCTTCTCAGATAGTAATTGTTACCCAAAATAACTTAACAGAAAGTTTTTTTTCCCAATTAAGGTAAAATATTATATTATAGCAAAAAAGTTTTATTCTTATAATACATATTTTGTTAAACTTTTTAAATATTGGTACACGTCATTTACCAATCGATGTTTCACTTTCTTCAGAGAACTTAATAGAAAATTGTAACGTGGATCCCGTGGCATGTCGTTACCAAAAAGGAAAACCAATTTTACCCAATTTTGGGTTGGGAAGCAGGGTTTCAGAATGAGTTTTCGTGGACTGCTAAAAACCTCTACTTTGGCTTTAAGCCGATTCGCATTTGTAAGTCTGTACGGAACAAAACTGCGGCATTCGATAGGATGAAAACATGAATACGATTATGAACTTCTAGAAAAGAAGTGTACGGAGTGTCATCTCCGGATTCCTTTTTCCAAACATAACTAAACTTATATTTTGCTGTAGATTTTCCATGCATAAAACTTGTACAACTGAAGTACAATTGAAGATATTTTAATTGAATAAAGTTAATTTGTCTAGTCTGTATATTCTTCATAAAGTGATCCAGAGATGACTTTTGGCATATTTACAGAGGGGCATCATGAAGGTGGTTCACGAACCACTCAACCCACGTTTTAAAATGACCAAAATTTGAACCTAAAGCAATTTTGAAATTCACAGGTATGAAGCTAAAATTGGCGTACGAGCAAACCTTGGCCGACATTATGCTGAACAAAACCAACGAGGTGTTGTTGAAAACGGATGGGGGAATTGGCAATGGGTATAAAAACACTGACGACGATCAAGTTTTGCATTAGTGGAAATGGAAACTGAACGCTATTGTTACCGGGTACGCTGAGACGCGTGTCTTTGGCTTTGAGCGTTGTACTTGCGACGATAACGAGAACCATATTTACATCGGACAGCCTAAGATTCCTCCAATTTTTCCTTACTGGAACCTGTATTGTCTAGCTGGCTTCGGGCATTGAGGGGCGACTGCCTTTTTCACGCCACCCTCGCCTTCCTCTTCGTCTTTCTTCACCTCCGTGTATTTTTCTCCTTTCAAGCTCACGATTTTATTGTCGCGGTAACGGATTAACTTCTTGGGCTCCTTGGTAAAAACAAGAAAATGGTAAACAATTAGTGATTGGCAACAATTTAAAGTATGGATTAGAAAATCAAAGTTGATTATTTGCAGGGACAAATCTAATAGGGATAACAAACATATTTACTTAGGCCAAATCTATTAATCTACGTGTAATGCTGAAGAAGACACAAGTAGATCTTAATTCCCTACTTTCAGAGATCATTTGTATGTAGAGTGGGAGGATGTATATCCAAGAAGGTTCTATCCGACTACAAATGGTCACGAGAAAAAATAAAGACTTACAGTTTTTGGAGTGACGGGTTTGTGGTCTTTGGCATCTTCCGCTTGGTCCACATAGGCATATCTTTAAATACGTGCAATCAAAACATAATCGAGTAAATGCGTTGAAGCTCAGCATAACACATTTTGGACTCTGCGGCGTTCGATTCGTCGAGCACTGCAAATGAGGAAGATTTTTGCCAAACGTGTCATAAATCATGATATCGCCCGCAATTATTTCACCAATAAAAGGTGATGTAGAGGTTAATTTTTCAAACCAAATTTAATGCAAAAAATAGCCGGTGTTTATGGAAACTATCCCGGCACTGGAGCAAACAGTTTTGATTTACCATTGTCCTATCTTCACTTCATTGTGCAAACGATCATCTCAATGAAAGTCTTTGCCACCAAATAACTCAAACCGACCGACAAAATTAAACAAACCTCGACAGAATGTGTTTTTTCAGCTCCTTGTCATCTTGGTGGCGACTCCTAAATTTCACAGACTGCAAACAAGCAAAAATATGGAATCGTATACAAATTCAGCTTCAAATCAATACATATCAAATGTTTCGAAATTCCATGGATCGTACCCAAATTCCCAAATTAATTCCCCTGACTTTCCTTGACAAACCCAAATTTAACCCATAAAATTTCCCTGACTTTCCCTGACAAACCCATGTAATTTCCCTGACAAAAATAAATTTTGGCAGTTTCAAAAATTTTGAAAATCATTGCCTACTAAGACATTATTGCAGCTGTACAAATGTCTGGACAATTTTCTTTTTTTTGCAGGTCCATTAACTCTTGTGCACTTGCATCTTTTGCAAATGGGCAACTCACAAATTCCCCCAACCCTAAGGCCCCTTTCACACGAGGTAACTAGACGCCGCCACTGATCGTCGCAACTAGTAGCCGCAACTGCACGTCATCAATTTAAATGGTTCCACCCTAACCATGCATTCATAAGGTTGCGTTCTTAATTCCTGACCATTAACTTGATAGGAAAGTTGTGGCAACTAGTCGCCTCGTGTGAAAGCACTCATTGGCAGCAATGATTTTTGAAGAGTTGCCACCACTCACAGTGAGCAACTGCAACGGGCGATTTTCAGTCGCCGCCACTGCAGTCGCCTCGTGTGAACGCTCCCATTGACGATAATGTTTGGTAAACAGTTGCGGCGATCAGTGGCGGAGACTAGTCGCCCAGAAATCGCCTGGTGTGAAAGGGGCCTAAAATGCAGCTCAGGTCAGTGTTTCTATAATAAATTTCCCTGACTTTTTAGCAAAAACGCCAATTTTCCCTGACAATTTTTCTCTTCCCCGACTTTCCAGGTGGGTACGAACCCTGAATTAACTTTTTCTTCAAATATTATTTTCTGTCTCTGAACGTCACTTCAACTCAAGAATGGACCCACCTGTAAAGGAACCAACGCGACACCCTCTGTAGTTTCCAGCCTGTGCATAATGAGTTGGGCGGCCCTTTCTGTGTCGCCTCCCGCGATAGACAGACATTGAGTGACTTCCAATAGACGGACGTTCGGAAACATTTCTTGAAGGAGCTCGACTTGCTTATCGATCTCATCGTCTTCTACGTCCTCTTCTTCATCGTCCTTAATACCGTCAACATGGAAGAATTCAACGAAAGAGAAAATATCATCGAGACAACGAGGAATACGTGGGTTAATAAGTTTACCTTCTCGCTGGACAAGGACCGATGCTGGCGTCTGTCATTGTTCGTGTGAGCTTTCTTATGACACCTGACAAAAGCCAGCCTATCTGAAGTATCGTTTTTCTCTAGCAATGAAAATCAACAGATGTTAGAATCACGTCAATCGTTCGTACAACTTCCAAGCGATAAAAGTAACCCGAATGAGTATACGTGCATTAGCGAATCAGTCTTTCCCCGAGGAAACTAATAAAAAGTTCAAACCCATATGTAGTAATCCATTGGCAGCGGAGGAATGCTTGTTTGGAATATCTTGGGTTAAATACAACTGGATGAAAGGCTGAGGCAAAGCTGGGGAGGAAGATGAGGACGAAGACGAAGATGCTGAAGAACAGCTCTTCAGCGTGCGAGGGATCTCCAGAACGAACGGAGGATGAGTCAGTGGTGGTGAGCTGGATGCTTGAGTCGTTAATGGTATGGCCACTAAGCAGAAACAGAGAACTGTTAACTTAAGTGGAAAGTGGAAAACTGTCAAACTGTCGACGAGGCGACCAAAATGTTGAATCTTCCCTACCCGAAATTTTTTCGTTAGATAACTGCTTCGTTAGACTGAACAACCAATCGCATACTTCCGAGCTGAAAAACAATTTATAGCCATCATTTGCAGGGAAATCTGACTACAAAAATTGCTGGTTAGCCATAAAAATTAAAAAATTTTCCAATATGGCCAAATTTCGAATCCACCCAAGCAAAATTTCCCCAACAATCCTACGAATTAAAATGAACGAGAGATAGCGCAATAAGGATAAAAATGGCCTCTCCTACAATTTTTTTTCTTCTAAATGTAACAGCTAAACGTTCGACAAATGAAATTAATTGATCAGAATGATGGGCAGTTATTCAAACGTAAATAAATACTACTTTCTTTAAATTTATATAAAACAAGCACTTTAGAATAACAATATCACGCAACTATTGAATACATGTTCTGTAACCAGATTTAATGCAGCTTGCCTTTCTATATCTGTGAATCCAGGAAAGTAAGCGCCCATAATTTCTATGAATTCTTCCGCATCAAAATTTTCTCCACAATTCACCTGGAGTCCTAAATCTTCCAAGATGCTCGTCATGTAACTTAACACGATGTCATCGATGCAACTGAAGTCATGACCGAATAAATCAAAGTAACACCATTTAACACTTAACACTTGGGATGTTTCGCAGCTTATGAATCTGCGCAGAGGTCCCAAATTGAGAGAAAACTGCCACGCGTGTTTGTTTACTATCATTCCAATTATTGTTTTAACCATAACGTTGCATTCGGGAGTATTTACGATTGCGCGAATGAAACCCACCTCAGAGGAGTGCCTCCGATGTGCACATCAAGAAACGTTTTCAACGAATGTTTAACAATTTCTTTTTGCCTTTCTAAACTGGACATCACTGCCCAAGATAGAGCTGACTCGAATATCTGAAATATAGACGTACAATAACTCGGTAAAAGTACAAACGATTTTGAATGCTCAAAAAAATTACGAGGCTGGATAATAGGAATAAAAGACACAGAAGTGGGAAACGGATGAAGCGACTGGGTAGATAAGTTATCAGCGAACCAATTTTTAAAGACGAATTACTTTATAGAAACGACAATCTTTTTGTTGTAGAACAATTTGTTTCGAACAGGGTTACGTATTTAAAAAAAAAAACGCGGGGAATCTCTATACGGTGTTGCGGTACATCACAAATTTAGTTGAAACTCTTCATAGAAATTGTACATGGTTGCGTTACATTTTGCGCTAAAATACACGTAATGCCCCTACGTAAAATTCGAAATTCTTTTTAATAACAGACTAGGGAGAGGACAATGCATGATCAATCATAAGTAGCTGTTTTTCATCTTTATTCGAAGCTTCGGCATCAATTTGGTTTTTGCAATTATTCGTTATTTTTTTATTACTGACATTTGCTAAGCTGGCCGAAGCAGTGCAAATCTATGGTTTTATATTTGCACAATTTGCACTATTATCGGTATTAGATATGGAAATTCTAATCACATTTTCACTGAAAAACCTAATAGATCAGATTCCTATTGATTGCATAATTAGCATTTTGACACCCTGCGTAACTCTTAAATGGCAACTTACCGGAACGTTTTTGCGCTAAATGCCACCAAATACAATATTAGCAGCTATCTTTTTTGCAGAAAGAACGAAAACGCTGACAGAAAAAGCCACACTTGAGTCTTGACAGATGAAAATCTAGCTTTCGAATCGCACCTTAGTCTGGGCGTTGGTGAAGCACTATACTTGGCATTGCTAGCACGTTACGCATTGCTATGGTCAATCCGTAATAGTACCTTAGCCTAGCGATCGGGGACATCGGCGCCGCCATGATTTGGACATCTTTTGGCAAAATTTTATTAGAATACGATCATTATAAAATTTAAATGTTATATAGTAATATTTAAGAAACGACTACGTGTATTAATATTCGCTCGCATAAACACGAAAATTTGATCAATTTTGGAACGTTTTGTAAGAAAATAATCGCTGTACAAAAACTTAATTTTTTTTTTTTTTTTTTTTTTTGGTAGTAGTACTGGCCATATACAGTAAAGTCCTTACAACTTCGAGTTACGAGAATACAGAATTCTTATAAAATTGTTAAATATTTTTGCATTAAATTAAGAATATATTTTTAACGAGGAAGAGTACAGTAATAACGACTCAAAGCACTGTTTGCGATGGATAATATCCTCATTTTTCAAACCAGACCTGCCGTTTAATTGTTTCGATTTACTTACTTTTCATGTCCAAAACACATCCATAGACTTCGAGGGCACCTAATGAAATGAATTTACACTTTACAATCAGAAAGATATTTGATAGTCACGTGACCTCGGTCATCCCAGGCTACCAAATAGACCTATAGTAAAGCGTACCTTTAATTAATTTGCATAAGGTGACCATGGCAGCTGGAATGTGAAAGATGCGAGCAATTGACCTGAAACAAAACGAATATAATGACGCAATAGTTGCGTACATTGGTGCGCTACAATTAATTTTTCCAATTATTACAATAGGCCTACATTGTCTGGAAAATGTCCGCAGAAAAGGCGTTCGCGCGGAAGATTCTGACGATGAAAAATAGGTTTATATCGAAATTATTAAACAAACTATTTTCATTTATTCGACAAATAAAAGTTATACCTTATATGGCGCGAACTTTAACACTTTTTTTCATATCGCGAATGATAATTACGAACCTTGACTCGCGTAGATTTTGAAGTCAAGCGAATCCTGCGAACATCCCGCCCAAGGTTCCAAACCGAAACGCGTTCATATAGTTTTAGTGTCGCCCGGTCAAGCTGACATTCGCGCACCATGCGCGACACTTAAATTACGATGGCAGGGTGGATGATAGGGGGCACCACCGCAACAGTGCCGGCATACGGCACCACCTGGTGACTGAGTACGCGTCTACAGCGGGCGTTCGTGTTGCTGCTGTTGAACGGCCACGGAGCTCAAGAGTCCGGCCGTGTTGGGGCTTATGCTGTCAACGATCAGCGACAAACAGTCCAGGCTAGAAGCGCCGCCTAGCGTCGATGTCTGGTGGCTCTCGTTGAAACCTAAGAAAACGATATTCATCATGATAATCAGATGTCGAAAATGCGTAACGAGTCAACCATTTTAAATTTAGAAATTAGGGCGAAATTCGATAAAAATTCTTGAAATTTCTAAAACCAAAGCGAGACGCCACGCAGTGGTCCAATTAATGCACAATCTAGCTCTGCAAAAGTCCAAAAACTTGTAGTCATTAATCCCACGAATTTTGGCGCATGTTTCATTCCATTAATACCCAGTTATTATGAAACAACAACAAAAGAATCTCTGGGCTTTTTATGTACAGTACATGTAAGGACTGATTTCACAGCAAAACGAGTGTGTGTCGCCAACAACATTTCGTACCCATCTTTGTCTTCACAAATTCACCTACTGTACATTCAACCTGAAACATTTTTTTTCAAATATTAACCAAAATTTAAATAATGCAATAAAAATATAATTGGTCGCCAGAACTTGCGAGTAAATTACTCGTAAATATTGGATTTTCACAGACACTATACTGTATGTCCATACCTCGGAAAGGGCTATTTGATGTTTGGCGTAAGAAAAAGACATTAGAGAGTTTCAGCTCCACGTTAAACGTGAACGTGACGAAAACGTGTGACGTCACGTGTAGCATTGCGAATCAATGGGAGCAGATCTCGTGCCATGGAATAAAAATTTTGACGTGTATCGCTTTCGCTATCTTTTTTCATTTTAT